>JAQFVV010014312.1:0-41507 GCA_028023455.1 Epiperipatus broadwayi
ATATAGCTGATACATGAAAAGCTTAAGATAGGTGTAAGTTATTTATATCTGTTGATTCGATATAGGCACAGTTAAATTCACAAAGAAACACAAATTGTTTTAGGTGAGGCTCATATGGTACTCTCACAATATATATATATATATATATATATATAAATGTAATAAAATATACAAATAGCTAATTTCAACTGCGATTAAACTATCTTTAAAAATTCGAATTCGGAAACTTAGATAAAAGCAAATCCAAAGGAAATTCTCTTTTTTAATAGGATGCAAATTGTTAAATACAATAACACAAGCACAAATTTAACTAAGCCAAGATATTATAGCTATAAAGAAAACATTTAACATGTTCCAAATATAAAGCACATCAATAAATAATCAATTTATGCTTTCAAAATACTCCAAACACCACTATATAAGAATAAATTAAAGAATGCATGAAGCTATATAAAATTCATATTATAATAAAATATAACCAACTGTTACAGTTTCAACAGCATTATGTGTGTTTAAAAATCCAAGTCTGCATTATGCATCTTATATAAAAAGAAATCTAAGATGCGTGATTCAGATTTAAATTTTTAAATACAGGTAGTATAGTTGAAACTGTAAGCAGTTGGTTGTATTTTATTACTATATGAGTTTCATCTAGCTTTATGTATTTTTTAATATATACTTACATAAAACAGTAGTTAAGCCAAACTCGCTAAATATTAATCACTTATTTTATTATTTATTTGCCATATGTATACATAACAAAGTAAATTCACAATGTAAACACATATGACATTAAATATAACCGCTTTTAGTCCTGCTACATTAAATAATATATCCTCCCATCTTTGTATATAACCAGCACCACCCTTTGGATTTTGACGCCTGAAGCACAAATATGGTGTAGGTTCGCCAGTAAATAAAAAAATGAATGAATAAATAAAAATTTTAAGTTTTAATGCAAGAAAGGAACATATACAGTATTTAATCTTATCTAAATAGTAATACTTAACTCATAACACATTAATACCAATTTAAAAGAAAAACAAAATTAATATAATTTTATTTTCCTTGCTTTAATTTCAGCAAATTTATTATCTCAAATTTAATTTTTCAAACAATTTATTTTCTATGGAAAGCAATGTTAAGTTGGATAGTCTTTGCTGTGTTATTGTGGATCTTCAATAAGATATTTTGATGTGGGTCCCACTAGACCTTGGGATCCCAGGCATATGCCCGATTGACCAGCCTTTGGAACACTACTATACATGACAATACTGTAATAAGAAAATGTTTCATTTTTATTGGCCCTTTAATATATATTTTTATTTTTATACAGCATAGTATTTATTGTAGTATCTTCAGAAGCAAATCCCTCTCTCCACATGATCTGTTGTAACAAATTGGCATGTGCTCTCTCTCTCTCCTGTAAACAAAAATTTAAAAGGCCAAGTGAATTCACTTGTCCTTCAAGATTATCTATATTTAAAAAAATCTTTTGCTTACCATGCACATTCAGGGCTTGAGTCTAATATATGCCTGATTTTTTAATTGATCTTCAAAATGTACAAATACAATTCAAATATTCTCTTGTCTTTTTTAATCTTTGTTTATAGGACAATGCAGTCAATTTGTTAAAACAAGGCATGTGTGGAGAGTGATTTGGCCCTGAATATATTACAATAAATACTGTGCTGTACAAAAATAAATATATTTATCAATGTATTTACGTACTAAATTATTATATGGTTAATTGCAAGTGGTTAACATTGAGATAAATTCTCTCTCCTGTAATATTTGAATTAGAAGTATTATTCTTATATATTCTCCTTTACTTTTTTGCATTCCTTCATACATTTGTATATATGGAGATTTATAAAAGTAATATTTGAATTACATTTATACAATTTAAATATCAAATTAAAAAATCAGGCATGTGAGATTCAAGTCGTGAATGCATGGTAAGCAAAAGGTTGGATTGTATATAGATAAGCTTGAAGGACAAATTAATTCACTTATTTTTTTAAATCTTTGCTTATGGGAGAGTGTACCTTAATTTGTTAAAACAATGTACGTGTGGAAGTGATTTGCTCCAAATATATTATTGTACTTTTGTACATTTTAAGATTTCCTTTGTATTTAAAGCAGAAGGAGTGAATCCTTATCATTCTAATTTTCTTATTGTTTTTAAATTGATCCAGTTGCCTTGAATATAAGAGTCAATATTCTTAAAATATTCAGTGGACCAATAAGAAAATGTTTCATTTTCTTATTACAGTATTATCATGTACTAAGACGGGAGGGTGTATTACTTATAGCAGCATTTAAATCCATTCTATTTAATATATATATATATATATATATATATATATAAATAGATATATATATATAAATAGATATGGATTTATATCTAGTGGATATGTATTTATATATATATATATATATATATATATATATATATATATATATAATAAAACAATCCACTAGAATAAAACTACAAAAATTTTTAAAAAATGCCTATATAAAATTAAAGATTAATATCTTTTGCTATAACCAGCTTTGGCATATTCTGCCATCTTAAGTAGCAATACATTAATATTTAAATATTCATTAAACTCTCACACCAGTAATGCTCCCACATGAATTACCTACTTTCCATAAATTGTGAATATTAACACAATTACACTGTTTATTCAATACATTATCCTTACTATTTATAAAATATGACTCCTTAATTTTTCTTTTCTTCAAATCATTTTCCATATGCAAAATAAAAACTACATCAATTCTTCATTACAAATTACTGCATGCTCTGCAAAAACAGATTTATACCTATCTGCAGAATAATGCAACTTATTATATAATAATTCATGCTCCCTAATGCTTTTTTTCAATGCACATTTAGTCTCTCTGATGTAATTATATCCACAATGACATACCACTTTATATATAATATTATATTTGTTGCTTTTATCAATAGAATCTTTACCATTAATAACCAATCTTCTAGTATTTGCACCCACTTTAAATGCAACATTAAAATCAGCTGATATCAGTGATGTAATCTTATTACAAATAATATCTTTTACATAAGGCAATGCTATCCACCTTTTCTTTTTCATATTATCTCTTCTTCATCTATTTCTAAACCTATATAGTGCATACAAAATATTTTTTCTACTATATTCCAAACCCAATAAATCATTCACATATCTTTCAATATTAATCATTTTATCACTCTGAAACCTACACAAAACATCATTTCTAAAAAGAAATGTTCTAAAACCATCAATTTATAGGTAAGTGGAATGTTTAAATTTGGAAGAACAACTCCTCTAATTTATAATGGTTTCATCACCATTTTATTATTAATTTTATTACCTTCTCTCCATAAAATCAAATCAAGATATTTTATACTCTTCAAATTATCTTCAGAAGAAATAGTCCATGTTAACCCAGCAATATCATTTAATTTAATAAATAGTTTTTGCACTATCATATTTGATCCTACAATAAGCATGTCAACCACATCCCTAAAATAACTTTTAACACTGATTATAACATTTTTTTTTAAAATCATCTCTTCCTAATATGACAACACAAAACTACATATAATTGCTGAAACAAGCAAACCCATAGGCCAACCTTCATCCATCATATACAACCAATCTTTAAATGTAGCTATCAAATTCTGATCAATAAATAATGACTAATCCTTCACAAATATATGATAAAACTTGCACACTCTTTTTTCATATAAAACTTGATCATTAATATTAGTAGACTCCTTTCTTTTTATTGAACCATATAACTCTGCAATATCCAATGTAAATAATTTGTCATCCTTATCCAAAACAATATTATCAATCTTTTTAACTAAATCAAATGAAGATCCAATTGTAAAATCACCAAAACCCAATTCATCTTGCAAAAACTTTCCAACAAAAACTGCTGCATGATAATACATACATCCTCCAAAATCCAACAACAGTCTAATAATTAATACTTCTTTATGCACTTTTAAATTTCCAAAAATCCTTGGCATAATTGCAGCTGATGGATAAAGAGATAGATATAACTTCCTATCAAACTTTCTTTAAATATGGCTTAAGTATAGTATTAATAAATTTCAATTTCACTATATCAATAGAATAGGCATTTATCAATTTAAATTTAAATTTTTGACTTTGCTGATGAACCTTTTCTCTATATATATTTTTAAACATCAAACATAATCTTCCACCTTTATCTTCCTTAATACATGTAATATTATCATCTGATAAATATCATCTTCTTAAATTAATTTGTTTATACCGTGAATCATTACATTTTACATTAGAAATATTCAACAAAGATATTTTAGAAATCACTTCATCTAGAACCTGAAGATTTCTCTTTAGAAATGATGTTTTGTGTATGTTTCAGAGTGATAAAATGATTAATATTGAAAGATATGTGAATGATTTATTGGGTGTGGATATAGTAGGAAAAATATTTTATGTGCACTATATAGATTAGAAATAGATGGAGAAGAGATAATATGGAAAAGAAAAGGTGGATAGCATTGCCTTATGTAAAGGATATTGTTTGTAATAAGATTACATCATTGGTATCAGCTGATTTTAATGTTGCATTTAAAGTGAGTGCAAATACTGGAAGATTGGTTTTTAATGGTAAAGATTCCATTGATAAAAGCAACAAATGTAATATTATATATAAAATGGTATGTCATTGTGGATATAATTACATCAGAGAGACTAAATGTGCATTGAAAAAAAAGGATTAGGGAGCATGAATTATTATACAATAAGTTGCATTATTTTGCAGATAGGTATAAATCTGTTTTTGCAGAGCATGCAGTGATTTGTAAAGGCGAATTCTGCTTTGATATAGTTTTTATTTTGCATATGGAAAATGATTTGAAGAAAAGAAAAATTAAG
Organism: Epiperipatus broadwayi; assembly: GCA_028023455.1. NCBI lineage: Eukaryota > Metazoa > Onychophora > Udeonychophora > Euonychophora > Peripatidae > Epiperipatus > Epiperipatus broadwayi. Next base: position 4,938 of record JAQFVV010014312.1, read on the forward strand.
GAGTCATATTTTATAAATAGTACGGATAATGTATTGAATAAACAGTGTAATTGTGTTAATATTCACAATTTATGGAAACGTGGGAGTGTTACTGGTGTGAGAGTTTATTAATATTTAAATATTAATGTATTGCTACTTAAGATGGCGGAATACAGAATACGCGCAAGCTAGCTTTAGCAAAAGATATTAATCTTCAATTTTATATTGGCATTTTTTGAAAATTTTTGTAGTTTTATTCTAGTGGATTGTTTTATATATATATATATATGTACACATGTGATTGGAAATATTTAATATATGAAGTTTTCGATTTACAATTATTTAATCAGAAAGCTCTTTAGCTAGGTCAGTAGTCATTTAAGTTTAACTGCCTACCTATGTATATTATAGTGAGATCACGGAAAATCTTAGAACTAGAATGATTCAACATTCATTAATATATAAAAAAAGTCTAAGATTAAGACCAAAATTATTAATTCTTTTGTTTTTCATAATCATGAAAAAGAACATGATCATAGGTCATAGTTGTGAACTGAATGTTGTCAAAATTATATGCGAATCTCGAACGTAAAATAAAGGAAGCATGATTCATTAAAACAAAATGAATATATAATGAACCAAAAATCAAATAGCACCCACATCAGCTAAAAAAAAATAATGTTCTCAGCAGATTAACCTTGAATATAACACGAAAGCATTGAAAGTATACTTGGTTTAATAAATCTTTCTAAATTTTATATTTAAATTCTGTTTTAATATTTTTTTACATTTATATATACATATATATATATATATATATATATATATATATATATATATATATATATATGTATCATAATATATGTTTTATGCTATATTACATTTAAGTCATGATGATCATTTTGCTTCAATATATATTATTTCAGCGATGAACAATCTGATATTAGAGATGTTAGTATTGCTCTTGGAAAAAGTTCTAGAGATACATTGGTAATGGAATGGGAAAAAGGTGCAAATGCAAGTGACACTTTTCTAAAACATAATTTTAAACTACCCGATGGAATCTCTACATGGGTTAAAATAAGAGGTGCAAATAATGGTAAGTCATACTGAAGTTTGTAATATAAATTACAAGAAGAGTTTTATCATTACATATGTAAATAAACAAAATATGATTTTAAATATTAGTTATAATAACAGCATTTACAAACTTATTGTTTTATTTAGTCTATATACAGAATGTGTTTATAAATTAGACATTAATCAAATTTTTTAAGCGTTGTTAGGTCTTCAGTTATATATATATATATATAACTGTAAGTATTAAATATCTGTATTTTTAAATAATACAATAATTCAAATCTATTTAACACAGTATCCAAATTTTAATAAATATATTTTTTACTGGAAGTACTTTCGATTGTGACACTGACAATCGTTATCAATCATCAATTAGTACAAATTTACACAAAATAAAAATTTTATATTACTCATCATTCAATTCATTCAAATTTCCCACAATTCTGTTATTTTTATATTAGCAATGATAATATCCAGAAATAGAGAAAGTTTAATGAATAGACAATCGGCTAATATATAAATAACAGAATTGTGGGAAATTTGAATGAATTAAATGATGGGTAATATAAAAATTTTATTTTGTGTAATTTTGTGCTAATTGATGTTTGATAAACATTTTCAGCGTCACAATCGAAAGTACTTCCAGTAAAGAATATGTTTATTAAAATTTTGATACTGTGTTAAATAGATTTATTTCAATTATATATATATATATATATAATGTAACAATATTTCACTGATATGGCCAATAAATCATTCAGGATAATTATTCTAACTAATGATACAATTTTTCAGCCCATATATGAGTCAAATGTAGTTAGAACATGATAGCTATTTAATGATTACTAATTGCATTGACCTAATTGAGCACAGATTATCTGAAACATGGACATAGGAATAATTATATATATATATATATATATATATATATATATATATATATATATATATATATATATATATATATATATATATATATATATATATATATAGAATGGAATGCAAGAATAAAGAATAAAAAGTAAATGCTAAGCAGGATTCAGATAGAGCAAGTCAAATTTTTTTAAAAGACATGGCAAGTTAGGGATTGAATTAGAACTACACTAAAACTTGAACATTTTTAATAAAATCTAAAAATGATTATATGAAATAAGAAGACAAGTAACCCAAATGAAATGAAATAATCAAAAGAAAAAATATGAATCTTAACTGAAAAAAAAGGCCAGAATCACATTCTTCAGAGAACTTAACAACTCAGCAACAACAAAAAAGAATGGAAGAAATGGATATAAGAAAAACAACCCAAGAAGTTTTTATAATTTGCATATGTGATGGAAATAAAATCAGACAATAGCTAAAAGATAAATAAAAATGATGCTGATAGGAAACTGAATAAAAGTAATAGATATGTCAATAAAAATCTGGACAGATCCATAAAAATATTAATAATAGGTTAATGAAAATATTAAAGACAAGGAGCTGACGTTCACAAGAAATTATGCAAAAGTAATATAGGACATGAAATTTGATAAAAAATAAATATTAGATGATAATAATATCTACATGAAGGCTGGTATCTACGAAATGTTAGATAAAAATATTATAGATGTAAATAAAATCATATATATCTAAGAAGAAATAAATAAAAAATAATATAAATATTAAAAAAGAGATTAATAGAAATGGTAAGAAGATAAAGAAAAGTATCTATGCGATGTAATTGTATTCAATGTAACTAAAAAGAAAGGAAGATATGTCAATAAAAATCTGGACAGATACATAAAAATATCAATAATAGGTTAATGAAATATTAAAGACAAGGAGCTGACATTTACAAGAAATTATGCAAAAGTAATATAGGACATGAAATTTGATAAAAAAGAAATATTAGATGATAATAATATTGACATGAAGGCTGATATCTACGAAATGTTAGATAAAAATATTATAGATATAAATAAAATCATATCGATATCAAAGAAGAAGTAAATAAAAAATAATATAAGTACTAAAAAAGAGATTAATAGAAATGGTAAGAAGATAAAGGAAAGTATCAATGCGATACAATAGTATTCAATGTGACTAAAAAGAAAGGAAGAATACAATGTAGGACATTGCACAATGTGAGCAGGAAATAGAGAAAGCCCAATGATAGTGTGAAAAAATAGCATAATAATATCTTAAAGTAGAGATGAATAGATTAAAAAGAAAATTAAAAAATACAAATATAAGAAAGGGAAAACAAGAAAATAAAAGAATGTATAAAAGATATTTAAAAGAGTATGGAGGGTAAAATATCTATGAGTAAGATTCTGAAGGTGACTCATAAGAAGATCATTGAAAAGATTGGAAACTAGAGACTGAAATAACAATAATGAGTAAACATATTGAACAATCTTAACAGTCGATAAGAAAAGACAAAAAAGATAATATAACAAGCATTTAATAATAATAATATGCAAGCAGAACCAAAAAATCCAATGTAAAGAAGAAAGCATGATCAAGAAAACTTGATCAAGGCTCACCAATAATGAACCAATTTTTAAGGATTACAATGATTCAGAGAATCCAGAGATTATATAATATGACATTTGAACAACTTTAACAGGTACTTTGTCTTAAGTTATATAGATGAAGAAGTAAAGTTAGCTATAAATTTCACTCATTTTCATGGAGCTCTCTAAATAATCCTGAGCCAAAAAACAATGATTTAAAGACAAAAATAAGTACAAAGGATGTTATAGACCTAAACAGAGACCTTGAAGCTGCAAATTATTCAACCTCTTTTAATCCAACAATTATTGAGAATATTCCAAAGATTAATTATAAACCTTTAGATTACACAACTAAAACCTTAATTGCCAATCAAGACCTAGAATTCAATCTAGAGAAGCAGAACTCAACTAGTATCAACTCACAAGAGTCACAGTTGAAATTTTACTACAATTAAGATGACTGTAGGATTACAGAAACCAATGGTCAAAACATGATTTTGCCATCAACCTCTGCCATACAACCAAACAACAAGCAAGAATCATACAATGTCAATCACCCCTTTTCTTACTGGAATAATTAAGTGGAAGTTTATAAACCCTGGAGAACTTTGTAGTCAGTGAGCTGAACAATTATTTTAAACATTTTGCAGGCATCATGAGTTCACAATAGTGTCGAACAAACTTTGAACTCCACTGACTTCAGTGTACAATGTGAAATGGTCAAATGACGTGTTCTGGTAGTATGCAGATAAAGCTAGCTGTAATTTCAAGACTCAGTGAATCAATATAATTTACATTATGTACTTCTGTAAATCAAGATGTTTAAATCCATGTATTTTGTAATTGATTCCTCTTGTAATGCAGTGTATTCTCCATGGTCTAGAGGGGCAGGTAGACTGAATGTGGTTCCAGCCTGTTTGGACTGACCCATATCAACATTGTTGCATTGAGAGCACAGATCTCCACTTGACTCTTCTTTCTCAGGGGGATCACAGTCATGGGTGGCCTGGTCATCTGTGGTAGTGGGTAGCAATCATCACCACACCCAGGAAAGGGATGTCTGGACCCACCAGATGGGTTGAGAGTCCCCATTCCTGCTCAGACTTGGCCTTGATTGGCTGCCACACCCCTTAATGGACTACTTGTAAATAGTGTTGACCTGTGTTCTTTTTCTTTTTTTGTTTTCATATTTCTTGGTTAACAGTACATTTTTGGCCTGGTAGACTGAATTGATTCCTGCCCATTTGGACTGTTGAATTGATAATAATAGGTTTTTACCTGAATCCTCAATCTCAGGGGTGGAGGCAATGGTTATGAGAGGTTCATTTATCTGCAAGGGCAGAGGGCAATCTTTGCCACCACCAGAGAGGGGATGACCAGGCATGATTCTTGCAGCCCCTTAGATTCAGTTAGTGTTCAGGATCGGCCAAACCAATGGGACACCCAGATAAATCTAACCCACTTACAGGCTGGCTGACATGAATTGACCTTGTCCAAGGAGTGGGTCTGAGTTTTCACTAAGTGGAGTTCTGACTAGTCTGAGCATAGATGAGGCCTGAAGAGAGAAGTTTGGGGACCTGCTAGTCAAGTTGAGAGTTATTTCTCCTGCATAGATTTTGCCTTGAAGGATCAGAAGCATCCCCTTGATTGACTATTATTTGATACAAGTTAATATACCTGTAATTTCCAATTTAATAGTGTAAGGTGGTTAGACTGTTTTGAGCCACTGCTGAATTGTATAATATCAGTGTACCATTGTAAACTCTTTGGCCCACTGCTGCAGGCAACAGAATGTGGTCCCTACACATTTGAGCCTATGAGATTTGATATAGTAACTCAATAAAGGTTTCTTTGAAACATATACAGTGAAGATGTTGCAGATACATTTATATGAGATATATTATATGATTAATAAAGCAAACACTTAACCATTGTGTTAAGTCTGAGAGATTAAATGGTAAAAATCTTTATTTTCTGATTATAACAAGGTCATAATATGAGATTTATATTTTATTGTTTTCTGATGCTGTTTATTGTTATTAAATTTACATATGAAATACTTAGAGTCAGAATCGATCTATATTTTTATGGCATTTTTATATTTTCTTGATCTATCTATTTATTCTATCATAATGCTTAATGGAAACTAAAATAGATATATCTGAGATTATAATTCAAGCTCTTACACTGAATGAGAATCTAAAGTTATAATTACATAAAGGATGGCATTGCAAGATGAGAAAGTAAAATAACATCGGACAAAGACATCAAAGTAAAATAACATCTGATCTTTTAGAAGCTATGAGATGATGATATCCAGATGATTTCTAAATTATCTAGAAACAAAAAAATATGTTGAGGTCATTAAATAGATTTTCTGAGCGGTTAATCCAGAGAGTAGCCCATTATTTTGAAAACAACAATGAACTTTTGGTTAAACTTAGATGGTTAATGTAGAATATAATCTCATTAGTTAATACTGTTTCCTATCTGTCACCATATATATATATATATATATATATATATATATATATATATATATATATATATATATATATATATATATATATATATATATATATATACATTATGATGAAAATATTTGTGATTAAAAGATAAAATTTAAGTCTTTGGGAAATATTACCTATTAATTTTCTGTTCTTTGTGATAAGAAATTTAATTCTTATGATTAGCAACAAAATTTTCTTTAAAATAATTAAACAGTATCTATCCACAGACACATAATTAAAGTAAACTGCCACCATTGAATTTATATTGTCAAGATTATTTTGTTCTGAAATTATTTTATGTCTCTGGTTATACTAAGATTATGTTATGAATTGAAGTCTCTTATTTTATCCGGGAGTTGTTCATTCACAGTAAAGCTTATCAAAAGTTTCTTATTTTTGTTTCAAGTTCAAAATACTTTTTTTAGAATCCAGCACATTCCTTTCTTTTAGAGATCCATTATTTTACTTTTTCCTGTCTTTTAGAAATAGTTCTAAAAACTCATTTGACCACGCAACAAAAAACATACACAAAATCTTTTGTTAAGACTCTGATAGGGCAACTCCTTAATAAAACAACTAATGAAAAGATTCACACAATCTGGTTATTACTTGATATACAACAGTATTTTATGAAACCATAATCATGATAAAAATGAATGAGATTCCATCAAAATTTCAGCAGTCAACTTGTAGAGAGGATTTATGTGACAATGAATAGAAATCTTTTATATAAACCGAATTTTTTTAATTGCTGATTTTAATGATTTCTCAGTGCATTGAATTATACTTGTTATTAATACAAATAATCAGTTACACAATCTAATATTTTGTATTTTTACTTGCTTTAACTAACTTTATTTTTTATTGCAGTTGATCTCAGAACAAGTGGACATGCTCCAGAACCAATTTTAGTTGATACAACTCCACCATTACCTGGTTACGTATTTGATGGGAATAAGCATGGAGTAGATATTGATTTCCAGCACATTAACAACGAAATTTGTGTTAACTGGGGGGATTTTAACGATCCAGAAAGTGCTATTGGTAATTTATTTTTTTTCATGCCTAAAATTTTATATTTCAAAGTATTATTTGATATAAATTATTATATTTTCAATAATGATAAGATTAGATGACTTATTATTGACGATTACTAAAAGAAAAATATAATTTTAATAATAATTTGGCACTATGATATATATGTGTGTATGTGTGCAGAGGAAATCCATTTATTTTTTAAAAAACCTAGAAAAAGCACCTTTTTGTTTTTGTTTACATATATAAAAAACTTTGTGAAACTGGTTAGTTGTTGTTATTAGAACTGCTGGTTATTAAAAAATTATCGTAGATTTAATCCATTTTTGTTTTTTACTTGAAATGTTGTAAAGGACGTTCTCTCTTAATTGCATTTATATAAAAAAAAAAAATGGTACTTTAGTGTTAAAATAACTGTTGATAGTTAAAATATATTCAATTAATAGTAATATATTGTTTATTAAATTCAATAATGCTATTAATATAATAATAGATTAAATATATAATCAAGTAATATCGCAGATTATACACAAGTCATCTTTAAAATTTTAATCAAAAATAGAAAATTTGAAAATTCAGATTTAGCATTTTAAAAAATTTAGAAAACAAAATACAAGTTTTTATAAGTAAACCGAAAATTTGCAATCATTCAATGTGAAATACATTAATCTTATAAAAATATTTAAATAACATTTTACTTTTGTTAAGCATGTTATCATCATCATCATCATCATCATCAACCATTATCAATCCACTGCAGGATGAAGGTTTCTCCAAGTTTAATCCATCTTTTCCGATCTTTAGCTTCTCTTCTCCACAACACCCCTGCACATTTTCTTATTTCATCCATCCATCTCACATGTGGTCTCTTTCTGGGTCTTTTACAATCTCTTGGAATCCAGTTTAAAATTTCAAATGTCCATCTATTATCATCTCTTCTAGCAATATGTCCAGCTCAACTCCATTTCAATCTTTTAATTTTTTCAATAAGGTCAGTAACACCTGTTTGTTGTCTTACCCATACATTGCGTTTTCGATCTCTTCTTGTTACTCCCAACATACATCTCTCCATACTCCTTTGAGTGGTCTGAAGTCTCTGTATTGCTCTTCTATTAAGTGTCCAAGTCTCAGATCCATAAGTAAGAACAGGTAAAACACATTTGTTAAAAACCATCCTTTTCAAACACATAGGCATATTTCCTTTTAGTATCAAGTTATTTCTACCAAAAGCACTCCAACCAAGTTTAATTCTATGATTAATTTCCTCCATTATGTTTTCATCTGTATTAATAATCTGACCAAGGTATTTGTAACTGTTAACTTCTTCTAATTTTTCATAATCAATCTTTATTTTCATATTTTGAGCAAATTGATTAAACATTACTTTAGTCTTTTCAACATTTATCTTTAGTCCTACTTTTCTACTTTCATCTGCTAACTCCTGCAAAATTTCCTGCAGCTCTGAAGCATTATTTGCAAAAACAACTACATCATCTGTGAAATCTAAATGACTTAAATACTCTCCATTTACTTTCACTCCTTTAGTTTCCCATTTTAATCCACAAAATACTTCTTGCAGCACTGCTGTAAAGAGTTTTGGAGATATGGAGTCACCTTGTCTTACACCTTTCTCAATGTTGATTTTTCCAGTATCATTATGTAATCTAATTGTTGCTGTTGCATTTTTATAAATATTCTTTAAAATATGACAATATCCTGGATCTATACCTTGATGATCCAATGCTTTAATCACTGAAGAAATGTGTATAGAATCGAATGCTTTTTCATAATCTATAAATCCAAACATAATGACAACTCATATTTGTTTGTCCTTTCTATGACTTCTCTCAATACCTGGATATGATCTATTGTACTAAAACCACTTTTAAATCCAGCTTGTTCTCTTGGTTGGTGGAAATCCAAAGTTCTCTGTAGACGAGTTGTAATTATCTTGGTAAAAATTTTATATAAAACTGATAAAAGGCTGATAGGTCTGTAATTTCTAATATCTTCTTTATCACCTTTTTTAAATATTAATATTATTACTGCATTCTTCCAATCTTTTGCTACATCTTTATCATTTAGACATTTGGTATATAACTTTGCTAAAATTGTTTCTATTTCTTCACCTGCTTCTTTTAATATATCATTTATAATTCCATCATTTCCTGGAGCCTTTCCTTTCTTCATACACTTAATTGCATGTCTCACTTCTTCATTTAAAATTCTGGGCAATTCGGAAGATGTAATAGATATAGGAGGTACTTGTTCTTTATTACTATATAATTCTTGATAAAAATCTTCTACCAATTTCATGATGTCATCTCTCTTTTTAGTAATAATTCCATCTTTTTTTTCTTATTGCAGATATAAATTTCCTACCAATACCAAAATGTTGTTTAACATTTTTGAGACTTTTATTTTCTTCTACAGCTTTCCTTGCTATTTCACAGTTATACTTTCTTATATCAAAGCATGTTATAACATATAGTAATTCTTTCTATTGTAGCTTTATTTTTTGGTTTTGGAATATTAACTCCTTTATCAATATATAACATAATATTTAATAAATCCCCCACTAACAACATTCCCAAGGAACTAAAATTGAATACACATTTATAAAAATTCACAAGATTCAGATCTGCAAACATTAATTTTTAACAAACTTAAGAGCAATGCTCTCTTTATTTTAGCAATTCCAGTCTATAGATCAGATATAAGATGTTGCTTTTATCTTACCTCTGTGTTATTGAGATGAAAAAGTGGGCATTATTTTCAAATTTTAAATGATTATTTGAAAATATAACAGTTATGACTTGTAAATTATTATAGTAATATATTTGAACCTAGGTGTTTGATAAATAAAGTTCCATTCTCAGCATCACATATTTAATAACTCTAATTTCTTATGGATATGGTATGGATAGCTGAAGAGTTGGAGAGTGTGAAGATTTTCTATCTTAATATAAACCAAGCACTGATTATATATGGGAAATAATGATCTGGACCAAGTGATGAGTACTGGTTCTTCTCAATATATATATATATATATATATATATATATATATATATATATATATATATATATATATATATATATTTTTATATATATATATATATATATTGGAGATTGTTTATCATTTTTACATGTGTGTGATCATGTGTTTCGGTTGTATGAGTTAGAATAGATAGCTAAAGGGATATTGAAAGTCTGTTTTCAAATCCCCTATATATATGGGTGTGCGTGTATGGCATTTTTTCTAGGTTTATCCTTGTAAAAATTAACAATGTGACATTTTGACTATAAAAAAGCATTATAGAAGTATGATAGCATTGATGTATAACATGATTGAAGGTTCACTAATAGAAACAAGTGCTGAAAAATTAAAAATATATAATGTAGGGATGGAAACTATTTAGATTAACGGATTTAATTTTTTTTCAAATGAGAGATAATTTACATGTATCATCACATTTGTTGATACAATCTGACCTCTTAAGAATAGCATTGTTTTCTCTCATTTTATATTGGTGGAGAATATTATATGTGAATAGAATCTAGTATTTGAGAAATCTATTACTTGCACTCACATAAAAAGTTCCACATTTGTCACATGGTATTTCATAAATTCCTTATCCACTCCCCATATATATATATGGAGCTTACCAATAGCTCTAAACATGATTTATAAGTGCTGAAAGAGAAAGAATTTAAAATCTCTATCGTTATCCCTACCTCAAACGATAGAGATTGTGAATTCTTTCTCTTCGGCACTTATAAGAATATCCCTACCTCAAACGATAGAGATTTTGAATTATTTCTCTTTACACACTTATAAAAATGAAGATTGTTTAGAGCTATTGGTAAGCTCTATCTAGTGATCATTTAAATGCAAGTTTAAAAGCAAGTTATGAATTTATAACTTGTTTTATTAATTATATATTTGATATAACCAACTTCTTATTGATGCTTGAAGATTATATGAATAGTATATTTCAAAATGATCTATTATTTGTTTCACACTCTTAATATCATAATTATTTATTAAAGTTATTTTTACTATAAGTGTATTTCATATAACAAAATTCCAAATTAAGCAAACAGAAATAATTTACTAATTTTTATCTGCTTAATTTGGATATTTACAATATGCAGACAGCACTGTTGGAAAATTTAATAGTAAGTGCTGTGATATTTTTTGCATTTAATTCCAATATAGGTTAATCCTCATTCTAATTTTATATGTAGTATGCTGTGTGTGTATGTGGGCAGGTAGAATGCGTATATATTTTGAAGACATCCATTTTTTTTATAATAATACAAAATTTATTTATAATAGTTTTTTATAATTATTCTCTTAAACAAATATTTTTATTTATTTAGGAAAATATTTATGGGGTATCGGTTCAAGTCATGGTCTTGATAATATTATTAGTTTTCATAAATATTCTTCCACAATAAGAGAAGGTTGTCAGACACTATCTAGACCCTTAGCGCACAACAATACTTATTATTCAACAATAATTGCTTTCCATAATGGACATGACAAAAAGAATGTATCAGTGACTTCAGATGGAGGTATATTTTTTTCAAAGTTTTATAATTAATGGAATATAAAAAAGTATAATAAAATAATAACTAAATATTTCTTTTTTTCCTTTCAAAATTGACCTTTACATTCTAATATATAAATAATTCTTGACATATATTTCTTTTTATTTATTTTTTATCATTCTTGTTTTATTTGAGACAATTTTTTTTCCAGATTTATAAACATATTTTTACTATCTTCATTTTTATTTCAACTATATCCTATAGAACTTTCAAGGGTGTGTTCTTACAAATAAATACAAATTTATAAATTATTCAAAGATTAATCATATAATCATATAATAAAATTAATAATTCTTTAAACATTTACAAATATATCAATATTGACAATTTCAATTTGCAAAACGAATAACAATATTCACGTAAAAATTCCTATAAATTTCGATCTTCTTAAACAAATCTCTTTTTTTCTATGCAATCTATCTTTTTATAAATTTTTTTCACTTTAATTTTGGAATACTTTTTTTTAGTTTGTATATTTGCTAAAAAGCTATTAGGAAATTGAAATGAAACCAACTGGAAATGGATAAGTTGAATTGAAAAAAAAAATGTTGTAAAAATATAAATTTATGTGAAATAATATTTAATTTGAAAAAAATATAGATATATATGGATTTGTAAATGTTTAGGGACTAATTGATGTGTTTATGTAATTATAATATTTTAAAAATAGGTCTTAAAAGTAACTCCAAAATGAGGTCAAAATTAAGTAGCATATATATAGATATGTATGCGGATTTAAAAAATTTTTGGTTCAGACTATAAAACAAGATTTATATATTTAAAAAAGTATCTAAGGATTATTTATATAAAAATAACTGCATTATCTTTTTTTTTAGTTCTATATGATGCAACATTACCAGTAAGTGGTTGGATTAATGATGGCTTAGATACGACAAAGAGCATGAAATTTTCTTCTGAACTTTCTACTGTATCAGCAAATTGGAATAATTTCTATGATCCAGAGTCTGGAATTGAAGAATATAATATAAAAGTTTACAAAAAAGAAAATTCTGCAGGTATTTAAGTAAATTATATTTAATAATTTAGTTTTTTTTATTATTATATTTATAATCTTTTTCAATTTATCTAATTTGTAAATAAAAGATATTTTGAGTTTTCTGTTTTATATTAACATATTCCTAAATAGCAAAGGTTTGCATTCATTTAGATTTGAACCCTTATCTGTTAAGTCACAGTATAATTTCCAATACCAGCAAATAAATGTTAAAGAAGGAATATAACCACTATTTTTATAATCGATCTTATATAGTACTGTAATTCGTTTAAGGGTTTTATAGTATAAGTTTAACTTTTTTTTATTTATGGACAAATAATATAATGCAAAATTTTAAATGTTGTGTAAAAAAATTTAAGATTATGTATTAATTTTTATTTATTTATATATTGTATTATTTTTTAAATACACGTTTAGTATATATAGTATACTTAACTTAGATGTAATTACGATGGATTTGAACCCAGACTTTCATGCTCCCTTCAGTCATCCATTCCATCTTATACAACTGATACACATGACCACATATATGTGAAAAAGATAAATGATCTTCAATATACATATATTTATATTTCAGCCGAACCAGCACTCATCAAGTTGGTCCAGATCATCTCCAATATATATATATATATATATATATATGGAGAGATATATATATATATATATATATATATATATATATATTGAGGATAACTTAGAAATCGTACCCACACCAATCTTTAGCAGCCTATAGTGTTAGGTTATGTCAGGTCAATGTTTATATCTGACTAAAGTGATAAGTTTTGCAAACAAACTATTTGTGAAATCTGAATAAATAAATACATAAATCTATATAGGCATAATATATCAGTACTGCATTAAGTAGCTGAGTAATAAGTCGTATATGGCAAAATCTTATATATATGTAGTAAAATAAGGCAAATCTCAATTGTTAAAAGAAGCAAGTTTAAACTACTAAAGGAATTAGTACAAATGTATATGTATAACAATACTTAACTTATAGTATAGAATGATGACATAGACTGTAATAATCTAACTAAGTAATGATCAAAAGTCAAGTATTTCATCAAGCAACCTAAGATAAGAATGAAATAATAATGCATAATGTAATTTCTTGAATCGATTGTTGCAATGTATATATAAATACACAATAATAGGTATATAGAGCAAGTAAAATCAAATACTTCATAACCAAAGAAATGGGAATGACACTGACTATAAAAGAAAATGCAATTATAACCCTTTCTTCTTCAGTATTGCACATTTGGTATGGAAGGCTAACTTTTTTGAATTGAACCAGAGATTTCAAATACCATACAAAATGGAGATTTATGTATTAATTGTATAAACATAAATTTAGCACAAGATTTAATGGAGCAAAACAAATTTTACTGTAAATAAAGTAAACAAATTAATGCGAGTAATAGGATAAATTCTTGGGAAAATGTTTTAAATTTCCAAAAAAAAAATTAGAGAGAAATTAAAGCAAAATGTTTAATCCAAACTGAATTTAGAAGGATATATATATATTTATTTATATATATATATATATATATATATATATATATATATATATATATATATATATATATATATATATATATATATATATATATATATATATATATCAGCATAGCAAATGAATGCATAATTCAATTGTTGACTATGTGAAAAGTATTTTATTTTTTTACAGCAAACTGTAATTAATTTAAATTTTATATATATATTGAACCAATACAATATTGTCTGGCTAAAGAAATTGATTGTCATTGGTGGGATCGTTAATCTGCCAACCATGGAAGACTTAATATCCATACTGTTTACATTTTAATTGCCTAATACCCCATCTTTGTACAGCATGAAATGTCTATGCAAAGACTGAAAAATAACATCAAATGACCAAAGCAAAGTTATTCAAAATGCACCATTTGGAAGCTGCAATGAGCAATTCATATCTGCACAGAGGAAATCACCTAAAATATGAGCTATGAGTTGTGATCTGTGTAGGACTCTATAGACTCACCAAATATAATTTAATTGATTAATTCATGAAATTATGTTCATTATATATTATAGTTTTTGTTTTCAAATATCTGTGTACACATTACTATTGTTTTCTTTTTTATTATTATTTTGTTCTTATCATTTGGAACATGAAATCTGCCAACTCAACATTTTTTGGAACATTTCAATTTAGGAGAGCATGAGAGGAATAGGGAGGGACAGTTAATTTTAGTTGGTATTATTATTATTTTTTAATATATTACTTGAGACTGTAGGTAAGAATTTTATTTTTAGAATATCAATTTTCATGTTCATTGCCAGAACAGAATTTTGTTATTTGTTGTTTGTTATTTAGATTTTATTCAGTGCAAATTATTGATTTTCTGAATGAATTTATTTTTCTATCATGTTAAGAGTTACATTTAACTGGCCAAAGAAAGAGGGGGGGTTCAGATAAATAAATCTTCAATCATTGGAAACAGACCACGATATGAAACTATTAGTATGTCAATGTAAATGTAATTAAGCTAGTTAGATCAGAGTTTACTATAACAATCTTGTTAATTTTTTTTATCATTATCACTTTGTACATAATAGTGTCATCAACATGAATATGCATCATTGGGTCATGGGTAGGTAATTATAGATTATTAAGTTGTGGAAATGACGGACGTCCATCACTGACATTTAAACTACATGCATTTATGTATTTCTTTATCTACATTTATAAATATTATCTACATTGGAATATTCAAATTTTTTTTATTAATGTTTTCTTTTATAAAATAAATGTTATATAACTTGTTAAATTAATATAATCTCTTTAGTTTATTGAACCGTTCCTTGCATTCATCAACAATGCCAATGACTTATATATATATATATATATATATATATATATATACACACACATAGCATTATTTTACACGTATATTAGCAAATGAATTATTAGAGATTTTAGGTAAATGTAGTTCATTAATAATAACTTTGATAAGGTAATCTGATTATTAGTATATGTAGATACATCCTTGTTAATAGAGTCTACTGCAAACTCTCCCTGAATTTAAATACCGTGGCATAATAGAAGCAAAAGAGGGTAAGATGTGGATGAACTGACGCAAATTGCATCTAAATTTAATAAATAAGTATTGAGCTGGTCCAATCACATATGTTGTGTACTTCATCATGTCATCTCCAGCATCCTACCTGAAGACCCTAGGTCCGACCGTAGTTAGATGTGACTATTTCTTTTAATGTCATTGTCTGGACCATTACAATATATATATATAATCCATGCTCAGTTTATATTAAGATAGCAAGTCTTCAAACTTTGATGGACAGGATTCAATCTTCTCCACTCTTCAACTCTTCAGCCATCTATATCATTAAAAATCTGACGATAGTATATTCAAATTTTGTTGTCATACCCATGTTGACTGCAAATCATTTTGATCCCTCATTTATAGGAGCTTAAGACTATTTAAATACACAAATGATTGAAAGAAGCTTAAAAGTATGAGTTCAAATCCCTTCTAATTATATATTACACGATGATCAATTTCTTTTTGAATATAAAGTAACAAAGAATTAAAAAAATAAATTAAGAAGAATCTTAAGTACTTAATAACAAGAATTTAAGAATTTTTAAAATAAAATACACAATTTTGGGGTTTTAAATTTGTAACATTTGGATGGAGCTACCTAATAAATAGAAATAAAATGAAGCAATAAAATTAAAAAAACAATATACAATAATATAAAACCATTAAAACATCAAATGATCTCCATTTCGTATGCTTACACAAGCTGTCATTCTGTAGCAAACTCTCCTTGCAATAGTGCGAAACAATGCAAACCTTAGTAATCAATGGGTGAAAAAAAAATTATGCATCTAGGTAGGAATTTTAGGCACAATCTTTTTATATCCATTGATTATTAAGACTTGTACTGAGTGGCACTACTTTAGACAGAGTGCGACTGTAATATACAATAATATATAAAAATCAGTAAATACTGATATATTTAAAGATTTAAAAAATTTTAATAATATATTATTCATTAACAGTAATTTTTTTTAATCGTTAGAAATTAAATTTTTATGAAAAAATTTACTACAAGTGTTAAAAAAAAACAGCATTTCAGAATAAAGGCTTTTCCAACATCATAGAAAAACTGTATCTTTTTAGTGCGCTTATCAACTGCTGGATGGTAAGATTAATGAGGGCAATTTCCAGCTTTATTTCTTTTTATCTAACTAGGAACAGCCAAATATTGAAGATAAAATTCTCCAGAACAGATATTTGAAAGAATAATTTCAAACTTATTAAGATTTGAACCTAGATTGTCTGGAAGGAAAATGAATGCGTTCCCAGTATACCATGAAGCCTTGTTCAACCCAACGACAATAAATATTAAAAAAAGAAGAAAAAAACTAAAAATGAAAAATCCAGTATTGAATTTCAAGAATCAACATTTTTAAAATTTTCTTAGAGAAACATAAACTATGATTGCATAATCTGTACTCTTTTTTCAGATTAATTTTTTTTATTTCACTGTTTACATATATTTTAAGAAATTTTGTAATAAAAATTAGTTGCAAACACATGTTGAAATGATAAATCTGATTCAGATTTGCCGTTTCACAGTCTGACCCACCTAATTATTTATTTTACTAACATTTGCTTTTATTATTATTCTAAAAAAACATTTTTTAAACATTTTTTTAACTACCCTGAATAAATCCTATAATTTATTTTGAATCATATATAAATATAATTGTACTAACACTGTTATTCCATTTATATTATTAAAAGAAAAAAAGAATTCAAATAATTAACTTTGAATTTTATATATATATATATTTTAGATATGTATGTTTAAATGCTTTATTTTTAGTTCAATAATCCAAGATGGCCTTTTTGAAAAGATTTGTACCTCCATAAAAAGTTTAAAATAAATGTTTAAATTAAAAGCATTGATAAATTACCAAAAAATCCATTCACTGTGGAATCTCTATTGATTAATTAGTAGAGATTCTTCATTGTTATCTAAATTAAAAACTAACATAAAATTATATTTAAATATATTGATCCTTATCGAGGTACAAACTTTCTAAAATTAGAATAAAAGAATGCTCTCGATTGTTTTTAAAATTGAAAATGACCTGAGGTAGCAGAAATCGAATAGAAGTAGGAAATGATAAATAGTGGTCCTTTAGAGAAAGAAAAGAGACCAGAGAGAGAGAGAGAGAGAGAGAGACTAGAAACTGACAGAAAGAAAGTTGTAGAAGTCTTCACGCCACAATGATCGAGTAGAAAAAAGAGTAAATCACTGCCCTTCCCTTCCTGAGACCTTTTTTCTTCCGTTATGCTGCTGTCCAAACCTGCCTTTAAAAGGGCCATCTGCCACCAACGTTTACTCATAGAACTCATGCCGGGGAACTCCAAAGAAAATGCTGAAGAGCTTGAATACTTCCATCAAGATGTTTGAAACTATTATCATAAGAATATAAATGTATTTTCATAAAGCTTTTAACTGATTCTTTAACTCTTTTCTTTTAAATTACAATATTTCATTAACTCAAGCTCACCATAATTTTAATATTTTGATTGATTGACTATGAATTTATTTATTTGTTTTATATTAATCTTAGCATGAGATTTCATGCTTTGATTTTTTTTTTATTTCGACTGGCTCCACTTGCGGGGACTCAAAGAGAATAATTTGCTAAGAAGCAAATTATATTTACTAAGGAGAGTTTTTGCAAAGTACGATTTAATTTTAAAAGTAAAATAAGTTAATCTATTTTATTTTCGCGAGTGAGGTTATGTTAAATATATATATTTCTAAATAAACTTACCTTAATTTTTAAATAAATTTATTATAATTTCCCGGAATGGGATTCTACTATTTTATATTTCAGTAATTTAAAACAGAATAAAATATGCTATAGATTTGCCGCTGGATAGTGTCAGTTAATTATCTTGCCTTTTTTTTTAAGTTAGGGAAGGGGGGATTTTTTCGAGAATTAAATTACCTTATTTCTATATGTATGTTTTTTTTTTTTTGTAGGTTAAATATTTATATAAAATAGTTGGTTACGTAGGTTGGTCTCTATGCAGTATTAGATCATTTTAAGGCTATTTAATTATAATTCATTCCTATTTAATAATTATAATACCTTGGGTTAATAAAGAATGCTTGGAGTATCATGAACAGACCGAAAACGGTCATTGATTTAGTGATTTGGAGTTAGCTTCCGCTTTTGCATATGTCTGTGAATCGGATAGCGTGGCTGAGATAGAGTAGGTTTGCCGTCATGATACCCGTATAGGCGGGCTTGTTGGCTCTCCGTAAATCCTATCTCCTATCGGTATATGGACATGAAATGTGGACGTATCGATTTCCCTTTTTATTCTTCGTTGGAATAGGCATACGAGTGTCCGTAATCCGGCTCATATTTTCTTACTTACGTTTCTTCTTTCCTGTGCATTCGTATATTTATTAACCCAACATTATTTTGCTTTTCTTTTGCCTATCTAATACGTAAGCCATAGGGAAATGATTCTACTGAAGGGATCTTCGACCTCAGTAATCGACTCTTTTGTTAGTTTGCGTAATTAGTTAAAATCGTTTGATTTTGGTTAATTCACGTTATATTTTATTATAGGTATGATTTTAGTTGTAAGTCCAACTAAAGTGACTTGTTTGCTTGATAATTAATTGATGTATTTTTTTTTTTTTTATTAGAACCGCTTACAGTTTTAAAGTTATTTATAAGCTAATCCAGCAAGGTCCACTAATGTCATCAAACATTAGTCATTTGAAATCTGAATTATTATTTTTACAAAGAGAAATAAAATCAATTTTTCTTTTATATGTTAGTGGAGTAAGACGTCAAATTAGTCTTCTTATAATCGTCTATTTAATTAATGTCTTTTTTCAATAGAAATGTTTTTTTTTTTTAAATCTTGTATAAAGAATTCCTTAAAATAGGCATTCTTATATATGTGCGTTAGGCAGATGTTTAAACCTACCGCTATATTACAAGCTTGTACTAAATGTGCACGGTGAATTTTAAAATCCGTGATCATTTAATTATAAAATCATTTTTGTTATTTTAAAAGAAGAATAAATGTAAACAAAAGTACAGGTGTATAAACTTCACAAAATAAATTGTACAAACTCAATAATGTCAATGTTAACCGCTAATATAAATAAAATCGTCATGAACTCATATAATTATAAAGTTAATTTAAAGGTTGTATTTTTTGTTTTTAGAGCTTGAGTTAAACTAATGTAAAATGCTAAATGATTTTTAAATATATATATATATAACTAAAACCAAACTTCCAGTGTTCTTCTAATCATTTTATTTACTTTTATTTAAATAAATTTTGATTTTTAAATATACCTATCAACCAATCACCCATGTTCTCACTAAAATATATAATTAAATTGAATCTCATGCTTTAAGACCCAGCTACTGGGACTGTGAAAGTAAAGGAATTCGATCGTATCGTCGAGAAAGGCTATTGATTAGAACTTTGACCTGGGGATATAGGTAAATAGGGCAGAATTCACGATGTACCTGATTTATATATATATCTTGTACATGGTTGGATTCGAGGTACTTTACCTGTATTCGGGGATTTGTTGGATCGATGTGTGTTTTTCGACCGGTACAATGTTAATTGTTTATTGTCCCAAATATCAACAAATTGGTGCAGTTGTGATTTGCATTAGATTTGAAAAACCAAATTTAACATTGTCAAATAATTATTTATAATGAAATATAATTAAATGTCTTTCATTAAAATCATCCAACTTATGTCGTTTCACACCTCAAATTAACCACGATTTGCACCAACGAAACATTTTCATTCTATAACTCGATTTATTTACTAGGGACATATGTTTCAAAATTCTCTGGATGTTTTCTTTCAATTAAGTATATTCTCCTATGAATCTTAAACATTTTAAAGTAATAAATTGATATTTTTTAAATAAAATATAAACATCATATTTTCGAAATAAGGGAGAAAAAATGTGAAGCAATTATAAATTAGATAAACTATCTGCATTGTAGAATATAAAAATCACCAGCAATATATAAAATTCGTGGCTTTTTATCTATATATATTACTTTGGTTTCCTATTATAAGACTTGATGTTATTCAAGCTTTTAATTTCTTTTATAATTTATTTTAATTGATGTAATATATTTTCATATTATATTACACTCAGCGTAAATTATCACTTTAAAAAAAAAAAAAACAACTTTAATTTCTAAATAAAACTCATACTTTTACGAAATCATAAAAAAATTTAAAATTTTTGTATTTTTTTTTAAATTCGATATGGTTATGTGCATGTATATATGTGTTTGTGTTTATATGTTTATATTTTAATGTACTAAAAAGTCATTATTAGCAGCCACTTCTAAAAAGTATGATAATTCTAATTACAAAAGAAACAAAATAGGCTCAGAATTAAAAGATAAATGTAAATGCCCAAAAATCCAGGCAAAAACATCAAAAACTTACTCATGCGTCACATATTGCACCTTTTTTTAAATTTAACTTATTGTGATGCTGACCCTCAACTTTTTTGAAGCAAATTTAATTTTTGAAAGAGCTCATCATCTTATCTAATGAACTCTCCATTGTATTGCATCCTTAACTATATTTTCCCATTAAAACAATATTTCAGTTGTATATTGTATCTTTATGCGGGGTCGGACTCTCCCACAAAACTATACTCAAGTTTATTATAAAATTCTTTCTAGAAAGTCTGTACAGTAACCTGTTCATTCTCTTTCTGTATTTAATATAACGAAAATATTAAATTGTAATAATAGATTGAAAAACATTACCACATAAAGCTAAATGAAGAACACACAATCAGTCTTATGAACCTATCGTTATATTCTTAGAATTTCAAGTACATGCTTAAATATTTTTTTCTAATTTCTTAAGTTATTTATGCAGAAATGTAAGTCTTACTTCCATTAAAAAATTGGGGAAAATAAAACTTTATTTATAATTGAGTAGTAACGTATTTTTTTTTTTTTCCTTTTGCTGCTTAACATTCAAATTCGCTTTAAATAATTTGAAAATCTTTCGATTAATTTTTATTCTCATGTTAATAACTATCCTATCAATAATTGTTGAAAGATTTTTGTGTTGCTGTCTGATAAAAAATTGTAAAATGTTAATTCCTAAAACAAATGGTGCTGAAAAAAAAAAAAAAAACTATCCAAACATGGGATTTTTTAAATTGACGACCAAGAGCAATTGTCAGCATATTGTATATTTAAAAGACAAGTAGAGAATGATTAGGGTTTAGCTTTTAATCGAATCATATTAAAACGTCAAAATCAATGCTGTATCTTATCTTGATTCTCTTTTCATAAAGTGTTTCACAAATCACTAACGCAAAAATTAAAATAAAGTTTGAATTAATACATTTTTTTGTTTAACATCATGTTGCAGATTTATCCATGACTGTAACTGATTCCCTGTCATTCTATATCAATATGAATAAATTGTATTAACAACTCTGTAATTCCAAACTTTGTCATAAACCTATTAGGTAAATTCAGTCAAATGCCTTTATGTAATCAATAAAAGCAATATACTGTATAATAAATCTTATTTTTTCTACCAGTATTTTATTTTTTATTTTTTGCATTTTTGAGAAATAAAATATATCCATACTGTTTCTTGATTTGCTAAACCATTTCAAATCTCTTGTAAGTATTTACCTAGAAATGAAAGCAACCTACTTAATAATATCATTGAAAATATTTTGTTGTATTGAACAACTGATATTTCACAATAATTGCGCTGTAGTCTTTTCTATCTCTATTATTTTTATAAATTAGAATAATAAATATATTTTTAATAAAGTCGGATAAACAATTTCATGAATCTGTATCATTATTAAAAATTATAAATAATTTAGGAAGTAACATATCAATATCATAGCTTCCTAACCAACTCTTCAAAATAATTCTTACTGGTATCAGAATCTGCTGCCTTTGTATTTATAAAATTGTAAAAAGATGTTTCATTAGATTAATTATTTTTGTCCAAATCTAAATGAGCAGACGGAATTGAATATTATTATAAATAAACATTTCAATTTCATTCATGGATTTAATAGGATTAAGACAGTAGTTATTATTCTTTTTGCATTTGCGCTTTTTTAAACACGTTAGATATTATTTCTCTCTTTTCAAGTTTGTCTGACAAATGTTTCACTCAAAACAAAGTCTTTTTTAAAACAATTAATAACAATAGAAAATGTTGACAGATTAACTAATTATTCCATTAACTCAATTGATGCATATTTGATTAAACAAAGCTTTTAATAGAATATTGGGGTTAGCCGTAATTTAATTTATTCAGACAAATATTAGTCACGGAGATATTTCTGATTAATTTTTCTTCACCAATTCGTGAAGAGCTTCTGGAATAACGTTTAAAATGTCAGAGTGTGGATGATCGTTGAAAAATAATATTGACCCAAATAGAAAAAGTGCATAGATAACGTTTTCTGCCAACATTGATTACCTAAAGAGCCTAAATCCTGGATTATTTTCTGGGTCCAAATTAGTTTTAATTTTCAGAAATTTATTTTGACAATCTATAGAAACTTTTACTAACATTAGTAAATAGTTGAAGACATTTAATAACGCCAAAAAAATTTAAAAACATTTGGAAATCATTACCATTAATAACAACTATTAATGACAACTTTTTAAACATTGAAATAGTACGTTTGATTTAAACTTCTTTTTTTATTTTTTTATCTTACTGAAGTAAGTTTGAAAACTTATTTTATGATGTTTATATTTATTTTGCATCTATAGATTAAATTTTCGCTGCTTAAAAAGTTCAACCAAAATAGACAAGATGCTTGCTCTATTTTTTTCATTCAACCAGGCAAAAAAGTTTACTCTATTTTCAAGCTTTTAGTTGAACTTATATATAATAAACTCAAATGCTTACTCAATTACATTTTTTAAAGCCATTGAACATTTATGTGGATAAAAAAAATGATTACCTGCTTCTATATCTTTTGCTTGTGTATTTAAAGTGATTGAGGTGAGAACTCTTTATTTTAATCAAATTCACACTTTAAATTGTTTACTCCAAGATTGTTTTAGTGGAACCATAAAGATATATAGTGGATCATATAATAAATGTTTTTACTATGAAATTGGTTTTGTCACACTAACTTAAGATTAAGATTTTAATTTCAAAACAGCAGACTACATCTGTACAACACTCATAGAAAATTTCTGATTTAAAAATGAGAATCTTCTTTCAAATATTTGTTGCTTTTATAATTGTTTGACTGGAAAATAAAAGATAAACTTTTTAAATGATCAAGAACGAAGATATTTTGAAACTGTAGCAATTGGAAAACAAATGTTCCCATTGAGATTTATCAATATGAATAGAAAGTAATTCAAATGCTATAATTTTGATCTCAAATTCTATCATTGATAATGATCCTGGTTATTTTGAACACAATTACAAATGGTTTATCCAATTCATTTCCTCAACACAATTTTCACTTTTTAAGAGCACAAAATTTGATCACATTTTTTTCAATTATTTGTAATGTTTTCTTTTTCTATCTCTAGTACTATGGCATAAATGCTTCTTTTATGCATCTTATGATTTTTTACTGGAATTAAGTTAAATCCAGTTTTACTTTTGAGTTTTCCTGTGATCTTTTAAAAAAAAATTATTCTTGTTTCAACATTGGCTTGAGCATTGAAAAAAAAAATTTCAAGTTTTTTTTATTGTTTTATAGAATTCTTTTCTTAAGCTATAATATATTGATAAAGCTTGTAGAGGAATTGGCAATCCTCACTGTTTATAACTTACAAGCTTAAGAGATAGGGTCATGGATCTTGTGAATTGATCTATGACTTTTATTTTGACCATTTCATAGTCTCTTGCCAAAAAGTCTTATGCAATTTTATATTGCTATGATACTACTATATGGCATGGTCAAGATCTATCAGCCTCATATAGCTATTTGAGTTGGATAGCTGGCTGGAAGACATGTACATGTCTGAAAATTTCCAGATTTTCCACTCAATAGTTAACTTTAGCTAAGTGCTTAGCTTTGGGTTGGTATTTTTAGAACTAGTGTCTGAACCTACCCTGACACCTCTCTGAGGAGTGCCAAAGCACGAAACCATGGTCAGGGGTTTGGGGAGGGGTTCCTGACAGAGATATTTTAAGTGCTGGCTCTGGCTAAGTATTTATCATAAAGCTTGTAGAGGAATTGGCAATCCTCACTGTTTATAACTTACAAGCTTAAGAGATAGGGTCATGTGATCTATGACTTTTATTTTGACTATTTATAGTCTCTGCTAAAAGTCTTATGCAATTTTATATTGCTATGACTACTACTATATGGCATGGCTGAAGATCTATCAGCCCCATATAGCTATTTGAGTTGATAGTTGGGTTTAAAGACATGTACATGTCTGAAAATTTCAGATTTTCCACTCAATAGATAACTTTTAGCTAAGTGCTTAGCTTTGGGTTGGTATTTTTAGATCTAGTGTCTGAACCTACCCTGACACCTCTCTGAGGAGGCCAAAAGACCTAAACCATGGTCAGGGGTTTGGGGAGGGGTTCCTGACAGAGATATTTAAGGTGTTGGCTCTGGCTAAGAATTTCTATCTCTAAAGCTTGTAGAGGAATTGGCAATCCTCACTGTTTATAACTTACAAGCTTTTAAGAGATAGGGTCATGTGATCTATGAATTGATCTATGACTTTTATTGACTATTTTAATATATTGATGTCTTCAATTTATTGGTGTTGATGAATATGAATCTATATATTTAATATAGACATTGTGGAAATGCTTTTGTTTTGCCATGGTGACCACACTAAAATCTGGAATAACAAACAAAACAAGCCAGTAATAAATATAAATAAATGACTTCAATAAAAAAATAAAATATTAAATATAATCGTAAACGATGTAAGTTTGATGCTTGGTAGATTATATTATAGTGATTAATATTGTAACAATTTGAATCAGCCAATATGTAAAACCAGTAATGTTTGTATTATATGACAAGTTTGATTCATATGTTACTTTCTATATGTGAAAAAAATCTATCACAACTACCATAAAGCAAAGTTTTTGCATTTTTCACAATTTCCTCGACCAATAATTTTTAAGCCATTGAACCATTTATTGAATATTTATCTTAAAACTGTAATCCCATATTATGATTATGATGCTGTTAAAAATGTTACTAATAATAAAATTATTGTTAAAAAACAATTTATAATTTTTGATGAATCCAAAAATATATTTAATTTATCACAGCATGCATCTAAACAGATTTTCATGCATAACTTACTTGAGTAATTTAATATTTAAAATATTGTAATTTTAGTGTTTAATATCTAATGACATTTAGGAGAAATAATGAACATAGTTAATTAAAAAACCACTAATATTAAATTTCACATAACATAATTAGAAAACAATCTATTTTTAATGCAACTATCTATTAAACTAAAATGAAGTATTCTACTATTAGTCCAACAGTCTGCAATGATAATTTTTTTTGGCTTTGCAATATGAATAATAATAATAATTTAATTCATAAGATGATTTTATTTTGAGTGACTTTTTGTTTGTCATCAGTTTATGCATTAAGCAAATACTCAATATTAGTGTATCTTTAAAATGCATAGAACTATAACAATTATTTTTAATAGATTTAGTTCAATGGTTAGATTTCTACTAATATGCATGGTAAAAATTTTTAATGAATTATTTCATTGTACTTCTAAATTAACAATTTTTATTTACATACTAATCCAGTTTTGTGTATTAAAATCATCATTAATGTTTTTTAAACTCTCTTAGGTAAATAAGTCTTGTTTAATAAAACAGAAGTTTAGTTTTAACAAAATTAAGCAATAATTGGGATACTTTATATATATATATATATATATATATATATATATATATATATATATATATATATATATATATATATATATGTGTGTGTGTGTGTGTGTGTGTGGAGGTGTTTATTAGATGGAGCTTTACCAATAGCCCACTATCAAGCTTGTTTACATAAACACTGAGAGAGATAGAATTCAATATCTCTTTCAAATTGTCTCCAATCTTTAAACCATGGTTTTGAGCTAGGTGTCTCACATCAGTAAAGAGTAGGAAGACCAGAAACTAGATCTAAACTCCAACTCTACTAAACAGCATTTATGAAACACGTTTCTATCAGTTTGAAAGCATGAATTTTTCAGATATGTAAATATCTTCAAATCCAGTCAAACAAACTAGATAGCCATATGGGTCTGAATTCAGTTCAGTTTCACCATATAGTAAAAGCCTCTGCAATCTATATCATTGCAAAAACCTTCAAGGGTGCATTTATGATAAACAAAACAAGTTATAAATTTCGTAACTTGCTATAGCTTGCATTTTATGTTCACTAGATGGAGCTTTACCAATAGCTCACTATCAAGCTTCAGACCCATATAGCTATCTTGTTTGTTTAACTGGATTTGAAGATATTTACGTATCTGAAAAATTCATGCTTCCAAACTGATAGAAATGTGTTTTATAAATGATTTTTAGTAGAGTTGGAGTTTAGATCTAGTTTTTGGTCTTCCTACCTTTACTGATGTGAGCCAACTAGTTCGAAACCATGGTTTAACGGTTGGAGAGAATTTGAAAGAGATATTGAATTCTATCTCTCTCAGTGTTTATGTAAACAAGCTTGATAGTGGGCTATTGGTAAAGCTCCATCTAGTGAACATAAAATGCAAGCTATAGCAAGTTACAAAATTCATAACTTGTTTTGTTTATCATATATATATATATATATATATATATATATATATATATATATATATATAATAATACTACAAATTGATGTCTGTCTTTCGTCATAATAATATACATGTAAACTTATAAATAAATAGTAGAAAATACAGTAATTAAAATTTGTTAAAAATAACAAAAAATATAAACATCATTTAGGAACGCTTGTAACTATTAAGCATCACTGTATGGAGAGTTTTGCTCTGTTTAGCTTTCAACTATTCTTGTAGTCTTTATCAACTAATATTTTGAAAGGTCAACTTTCCCATAATTCCGTTTTTAGCATTTGCTGTCTGCCTATTGATTAAGTCTTGCTTGTATTTATATATTAACATAGCTTCCTTGATTTTTCTTTTATTATTGTTTTTTTCAGTTTTCAATATTTTTACATGATTATAATTAAAATCAAAACCATATATTGTATATATGATTTATTATTATGGTCATAAACAGAAACTGATAAATTATCATTATCTTTAAATTTTCTTTTCGTATTTTAGACTCCTTTTTATAACAACAAGTGCTCTTTTGTTTTTTTTTCTCCAATGTGCATCTCGACTCACCTACGCCTATCCACTACCACACCTACACATCTATTTATAACTGATACAATTTTTTATTTACAAATAAGATTTTATCTTTATAGTAATCTATTTAGGCTAGGTAGTGCATAATATATATATCATCATCATCAACCATTATCAATCCACTGCAGGATGAAGGTCTCTCCAAGTTTAATCCATCTTCTCCGATCTTTAGCTTCTCTTCTCCACATCACCCCTGCACACTTTCTTATTTCATCCATCCATCTCACATGTGGTCTCTTTCTGGGTCTTTTACAATCTCTTGGAATCCAGTTTAAAATTTCAATTGTCCATCTATTATCATCTCTTCTAGCAATATGTCCAGCCCAACTCCACTTCAATCTTTTAATTTTTTCAATGAGGTCAGTAACACCTGTTTGTTTCTCTTACCCATACATTGCGTTTTCGATCTCTTCTTGTTACTCCCAACATACATCTCTCCATACTTCTTTGAGTGGTCTGAAGTCTCTGTATTGCTCTTCTATTAAGTGTCCAAGTCTCAGATCCATAAGTAAGAACTGGTAAAACACATTTGTTAAAAACCTTCCTTTTCAAACACATAGGCATATTTCCTTTTAGTATCAAGTTATTTCTACCAAAAGCACTCCAACCAAGTTTAATTCTATGATTAATTTCATCCATTATGTTTCCATCTGTATTAATAATCTGACCAAGGTATTTGTAACTGTTAACTTCTTCTAATTCATCATAATCAATCTTTATTTTCATATTTTGAGCAAATCGATTAAACATTACTTTAGTCTTTTTAACATTTATCTTTAGTCCTACTTTCCTACTTTCATCTGATAACTCCTGCAACATTTCCTGCAGCTCTGAAGCATTATTTCAAAAACAACTACATCATCTGCGAAATCTAAATGACTTAAATAATCTCCATTTACTTTCACTCCTTTAGTTTCCCATTTTAATCCACAAAATACTTCTGCAGCACTGCTGTAAAAAGTTTTGGAGATATGGAGTCACCTTGTCTTACACCTTTCTCAATGTTGACTTTCCCAGTATCATTATGTAATCTAATTGTTGCTGTTGCATTTTTATAAATATTCTTTAAAATATGACAATATCCTGGATCTATACCTTGATGATCCAATGCTTTAATCACTGAAGAAATGTTTATAGAATCAAATGCCTTTTCATAATCTACAAATCCAAAACATAATGACAACTCATATTCATTTGTCCTTTCTATAACTTCTCTCAATACCTGGATATGATCTACTGTACTAAAACCACTTTTAAATCCAGCTTGTTCTCTTGGTTGGTGGAAATCTAATGTTCTCTGTAGACGAGTTGTAATTATCTTGGTAAAAATTTTATATAAAACTGATAAAAGGCTGATAGGTCTGTAATTTCTAATATCTTCTTTATCACCTTTTTTAAATATTAATATTATTACTGCATTCTTCCAATCATCTGGTACATCTTTATCATTTAGACATTTGGTATATAACTTTGCTAAAATAGTTTCTATTCTTCACCTGCCTTTTAATATATCAATTATAATTCCATCATTTCCTGGAGCCTTTCTCTTTCTTCATACACTTAATTGCATGTCTCACTTATTCATTTAAAATTCTGGGCAATTCAGAAGATGTAATAGATATAGGAGGTACTTGTTCTTTATTACTATATAATTCTTGATAAAAGTCCCTTCTACCAATTTCATAATTGTACATCTCTCTTCTTGAGTAATAATTCCATCTTTTTTTTCTTATTGCAGATATAAATTTCCTATCAATACCAAAATGTTGTTTAACATTTTGAGACTTTAATTTTCTTCCCAGCTTTCCTTGCTATTTCACAGTTATACTTTCTTATATCATTTTCAACTTTTTTCCAGACCATTTTACAAAATTCAAGATATTCAATCCTTTTTAATGCATTATTTTTGTATATCTTCATAATCCTTCTTTTCTTCATAAATTCTCTAGTCTCAGTAGAAAATGCATTATTCAATTGATCTTTTTACTACCAGCTATTCTTTGTTGCAGGTTTTAAAAGTGTATCAGTTACTTTCTTATTAATTTCATTCAAATCCGAATCGTCATTCAAAAATCATATAACACTTGAAACCTGTTGTAAGTTCTAATTCCAATTCATTCAAGATATTTCTGAAGATAAGGAATATCAACTGTAAATATTGTTTTTCTTAATATTTTTTTGTCTCTAGGTCCCCCCTAACATGTATTCCACACCATACTAATCGATGATCTACTTCATGTGTTATTGGAAAAATATTTATCATTTACACAAACATTCATTCTGCCTTATCAGGCAACTGAGAAGAAAGACCATGGTGTTTCTTGATCTTAAACTCAGAGGTAAATATTCAATAAACTCATCATGCTAGCTGGCTAATGCATGTTGGTGAGCAGCCCATCCATGTTCTATACTATATGAATAATCACATAGTAATAACAGCTGCAACAACATGAATGTATGGAGTGGACATTAGGAATTTTCCATGCTCGGTTCTTTTAAGGCCTCCAAGAGCAATCAAAGGGTCTTTTTTCAGTTAATTCGATGACTGTATTTTTTCAAAGCAATATATGTAATTATATAATTGAATATTTATAAATACAGTAATCAGATATATTTTAAAAATTGTATCCACTTAGGAGCGATTTTGACTATCCTGATTATCCTCATAGTCTTTGTCAACTAATACTTTGAAAGACTAACAATGTTCTCAGAATTCTGTGATCTTAACATTTGCTGCTATGCTAATATATAAATACAAACATGACTTAATTAACAGGCAGGCAGCAAAGGTTAAGATCACAAAATTGTGGAAAAGTTAGCCTTTCAAAGTAATAGTCGAAAGTGCTCCTAAGTGGATACAAATTTTAAAATATATCTGATTGCTGTATTTATAAATATTCAATTATATAATTACACACACACACACATATATATATATATATATATATATATATATATATATATATAATAAAATGCCTATTATAGAATAAATATAACTATAATAATTCATTATTTATATTATAATTATAATAATTCATTATTCTTATATATATTTCAGTTGAACTTTTACAAGATTCTAAGTTTTTTTCAAACATTACCAATTCTGTAACTTGGCACACATTTCATCTAAAACATGGTGATCATATTTTTGTTGAATTAAACACAACCAATCAGGCTTTATTATCATTAATCACTAAATCAGGTGGATATACAATTGATATGACAGATCCAAGTCTGATATATTTGGGAGATGGAAATGAATCAGGAATAAATCGACAGTTTTCTGTAAGTAAATTATTGATTGTTGTTGGTATTGTTTAAGTGTTGGCTGATTTTATGTATTTACATTTATAAACTAATCTAATCTTGAGTATTATTAACTTTATCATGTAATATATATATATATGTCATATTATTATTACTATTTGCGGGATATTCCGTGTAGTGAAAAAGCTAAATGCTGATGTTTCAGTACAATATCAAGTACCTTCCTCAGAGTGTCCTCTTTCTCAAATCATAAGAATGCATGTGAAAGAGGACGCTCTGAGGAAGGTACTTGATATTGTACTGAAACGTCAGCATTTAGCTTTTTCACTACACGAAATATCCTGCAAATAGTAATAATAATATGACATCTTTTATCCGTGAAAACATTAGAATTAATATATATATATATATATGTGACCTTCTGAATGGGCACAAGTAATTAAATTGTGTTGGATCAGTAATGGATAACGGCATTGTACTAAAAGAAAATGAAATTGCCTTAAAATTTTAAAATTTTTTTATTAATGGTTCAAAAACTCATCTGTTGGGCCAACTGTGCATTTTGATTAGCAATTTTTCAAGCATTCATTGTTATTATTATATTTTGATAGTGTTTAATACAAGGAAGGGGGTGGATTATTACAGAAAGTGTTATGATAGTAGTTGGATTGATGCAAAGTTGTTTTATTTATTTATAAGATAGTGTTGGTGTTTGTTGAATGGTTTTCTGATTTATTATTCATTGACACCCATTTATTTACTAATATTATAGTCAGTTGTAACCCATAGACATATTAGGTATGTTTTAGTTAGAATAATTTAATATTCACATAGCAGCGTATATGTATGAATGTATCATTATCTCATTTCCATTTCATATCCTAATTACAACAAACATATCAAACTTACAATAAAACATTTAAATTACAGTAATTATCTTTAATAATTTTGCAAATATATATATATTTTTAGTGATTAATGGATATTTGAATTAGTAAATTATTTGACTAATCTAAATAATATTATAAACCATTTATTTAATAGTTGATTGATGTTTATTTGTTTCAAGGTTATCAAAAAAAAAAAAATTCATTTTTATTTGATTGGACTTAATTGTGAAGGTCAATATATATTTTTTTAAAAAGATTTCTTGAATATTAATTAATTGATTAAGTGTTAAAAAGAAAAAAAATGTGGGCCTCAAGCTTCTGCTGATCAGGTGACTTTTTTGATTGGTGGGGAGATTTTTTTTTTAACTGATAGTTAATAATAATAAAAAAAAAGATTATATTTTGGTAATTTCAACAAGTGTACTTTTCATTTTCTGCACTATCAATTATATCTCTTCCAAAACAGTTTAAAGTGAAACTTTAAATCAGCCTTTTCATGAAGCTCATTATTGGAACTCCAGACATTTAAGCTTTATAGGGGAGAATGGCTGAATAGAAATATAAAGGTATCAATCTCTCCTCCTTTGTCTAATTAAAACATTTAAACTAACACTTTCATTTTGTTTAAAGATGTGCTTTTATAATGTTAAACTTACTTTATTTCATTTACTTTTATTTATCTCTGTTAAAAAGAATATCAAAATGCAAGAACTTTATAAGTTTTTAAGTCCCATGTGTGATGTTTATAATGTTTTGTCATCATGGATGTATATTCAGACCTGTTTAACAAAATTTACTTTGATAAGCTCTCTGTTTAACTTATATTTTACTTATACAAAAGTGAAGTTAAAATTTAAAAGGATATGTGTACTTGATTATGTGTTTGATATTTAATAATTATTGCAGAATGCTAACTTTATATCTTATTTTATGCTTATAAAATAATATGTGTTTTATTAAAGAAATATAGATATGACTTACCCAGAGTAATTAATTACTACTACTTACCAAATATAGATGTCTAAATCGAATAGAAGGACTTTAATATTACATATTTTTGTTCTCTTCGATATACGGATATATGTGTTAATGTTTAAGGAAATACAAATTGCATGTGGACAATTATCAGCAACTTATTAAAGTTAATAATGCAAATACCAATCTATAAATTATGAAAGTGAATATTTTCTGGAGAAAAATATGTTAAGTTATCATTGAATTAAATACCTGAGATGTGCTTAAAAATAAATAACAGAATATACCAATTAATAGCTGAAACTGTCTTTCCACATATTTATTATTAAATATTTATCGTTATGTGTGATATATAAGTAAACTCTATTAGCTTATGGCTAAAGGATATTGGATGTTTACTAAATTAATTGTGAATTATAACTGTTTTGTCCTACAAGAACTTATTTTATGTTTCATATTCATATTTAAACACACACTCATTTTGGAATTCATCTCTGGATCATTTATTAAGCTTGAAAAGGAACTTTGCAAGTGAATATATCTTTTTTTCTCAAGTTAAAAGAAGAATGACTCTATTTTTTTTACTATTTATTGTTAATAGTATATATATCATAGATAGTTAGATAGATTTAGTGTTGTATCTATTTAATATTATATGTTTATTTAATTTGCGAGCTTCGAGAACTTCTCAGGATAGCATTTCCACAAAAATGATAAATATACTGGTAAAATCTTATTGCTTAAATATGATTTGTTTTTCTTTTATTTGAAAGTGAAACATATATAGTTTGGGTATATTATTAAAAATGATTTAATCTTTTATATCTCTCTTTTATCTCCAAGTGAGAATTAATTTCAAGAGTAGCTAGAAAAAAAGAAAAAAAAAGAAAGAATATTGTGTTAGAGGTAATAAAGCTTAATTTATCAGATTATTGCTATTTAAAGTATAAAAGAACTCATTAATAATAATTATTATTATTTAAATTTGAAACAACTGAATATCTTATTTAAGCTAAAAGTTTATATTTTAATATGTTATTTATCTGTCATAACTTTCGCATATTATATAACTTAGAATTGTCTCTCATACTCTTATTTATGCATGTGTGTGTCTATTTTGGGGCAATTATTATATTTACTTAATAAACATTTAATTTTATAGCTATTTCTCAATATAAATTTTGGATGTTGTCATATCTTAAAGAATTGAAGGGATGATTGATTTATCTGTGTGTATTTATCTGCCAGCGTATAATGCTAGATATGCAGAAGAGCCATGAAAAAGGAAATTATTCTTGATACATTCTATGTTTGTAAGGATGAAAGATTTTTCCCCTTAGTATATTTTTAAGTATTTTGCCATGAGTAGAGCCTATTTTAGATTGCATACGCATATTATGAAATGATATTTATGAAGTCAAGTGACATTTTCCCATTGTTTGTTTGGTGATGAGAAAAATTCCACCAATAGTGTATATCAGATTCAAATAAGTTATTGTTGATATATTAGTTAAAGAGTTTGTTTGCTTCTCATGTGCCGGACTCCTCTTGAATGTTTAGTTTGTATTATCATAAAATATAGCTCTGTGTAATTCAGTCAGTGGTCGGATAAATAGTTAATTTAAATTCTTTATTGAATATTAGAATAGGTATAGTGTTCTATTTGCTGGCAGGTTTATGACATTATCCGAATTATTAAATAATTATTTAATAATTCCTGAATAAATTGATAATATACAGAAAATATTGTTTTGTTATTATTGCATGGGATGTAACACACATGCATAATGTAAATAATATCGCGGATATAAAGGTATAATATTGCTAAGTTTATATATCTGAAAATAAACATTATATAATATATCATGTTGAATTTGCCATAAGTTAAAAATCATCAAATCATCCATATGATTAGTATTTGTTTCTATTTTGTTTGGTATGCCTGAAATTGTAGGTATTTAAAGTGATTATTTAATTAAGATTATTCAAAGTTGCTCTCTTGATAGAAAAATGTATTAATTTGTTTTATTCCAACGATTGATAGTATATCACCTCCAAAAGTGTATATTGTGCCCAATAATATAATGTATGATTTATTCAGTGTTGTATTTTGATAACAATTATTTAGATTTTATAATTATTTTAGATAGCCTGGATATTCAAAGTCAGAATATTAAGGTATAATTTGTTAGCTAATTTACGTTTATAAATATGTCAATAATAAATTGTGTAATATGTAATGGGGATAATCCTAAATTTCAATTAATAAATTTGCTTGTAAATTTTAAGATTAAGACAAAAGTCTTATTCTGATATTAATTACTTTTAACTTAACCTTAAGTGTAAATAAAAGCTTTGTTTATTATTTAAAACTGTGTCTCAGGTTGTTCTTATATGCATTCGAATTCTGGTTTCCACATCTCCATATTTCATACATCTATTACAAAAATAAAATATATTATTTTATGGCTATGATATTAAATATGCTAAGATCTGATAATATTGTTTCCTAGATCCAAACATTACATGAAATATTTTACCATGTGATAAACATATAAAAGTGTTGCCTAGTTAAAATATTAGTTAGATGATGATGTGAGATTAAACGATACCCTATCTCCTTCACTATCTAATCGTTAGCCCAGTAAACATTATTCAATTTATTTCATTATATCTTATTATAATTTAGAGTTATAAATTACTGGCTAATATAGTTCTTAGTCTAACTGTGTTATAGATTCCCTGAGATCTGATTTTGTGTTCCTAGATCAACATTGATTCAGCTATTTAGATTAAGATGTGCTGGACAATAGAGTTATTTAGTGTTGTGCTTTTCTATTCTGTCAGAGTTATATTGAGCTATTATAGAGTGTAACTGGATGATGGAAGAGATCAAATTGAAATTATATTTTGTTAGAGGGAATAAATAAAACTCTGCTAGCCTATATCATTTGGTTAATTAATAAATAAGGTTTATATTTTATTTGATAGTTTATAGTATTTATTTCTTCATTTATTTATATTCTCTATATGTTATGAACTTCCTATAACCTCTTACTGAGTGAAGCTGTGGGATAAACATAAATAAAAGAGTCTCAGCATTAATTATGAATTAGATAAAATGATAAATCGTTCTATTCATTAATAGAACTGGAGCCCTGGGCATTTGCTCATATAATGTACATGAGTGGTGATGTGTGAGTAGGTTATAATATA
>JAQFVV010014313.1:0-41456 GCA_028023455.1 Epiperipatus broadwayi
ATGTTGACTTAAGCCCTTTTGTCCATATAATAACATAGAAGAAACCGGTTTGATATCCAAAAAAGCTGATAAAAAAAATAACGCAGAGGAAACCTAAACTTTAAAAAAAAAATTCCAATACTTTTAAGAGAGGGGAAAAAAAACACGCCCTACTTCCTACAAGAGACAGCAGAATAATAATAATAATAATAATAATAATAATAATAATAATAATAATAATAATAATAATAATAATAATAATAATAATAATAATAATAATAATAATAATAATAATAATAATAATAATAATAATAATAATAATAATAATAATAATAATAATAATAATAATAATAATAATAATAATAATAATAATAATAATAATAATAATAGAGTATATTTTTAAATAAAAAATAAATTTTATTTTTTATTATTAAAAAAAAAACAATAATATTTTTATTACAGTATTAGGAATAATAATAATAAACATCCATTTGTAAATGTATATGGTTATTCTAACTCCAAAAATAAAAAAAGTAAGGAGAATGAGAATGAAAAACAAAATCTAGAAATGAGTTTTGTGATGACTCTATAAATCAATCTGTGAAATACAAATAAATTCACTTCTAAAATACGTTGGTCCATTTTATACTTGTTTGATATTTTATGATGCTATTTTTAATTTTTCTCAGCAGAAAATCTTTTGTTTCTAAAATATTTAATACTATATCTTTAATTGCGATTTATTCAATGAATTCTTGTTCTTTGCCACATATTTCCAATTAGGGTAATAATTGATTACCTCAATTCTCTAGGCATTGAGCTAATTCTTATACTCAGTCAGGTCTACCTCTCAGAGTGAAAAACATGCTCATGTTTACCATAAACTATTGTTTTAGGAAATATTGGCATTGTTCATTGGTTTTATTTGTTCAATCTATTGTAGATGTGTCTTTTAGAGTAGTAGCATCTATAAAATCACATACAACTAGTTAGAGAATATATATAGATTGGTGTTATGATTTAGTCATTGTGTTTTTTAAAATTTTTGCAAAAGAATATATGCATTAAACATTTATTGTGTCAAGCAAGTGCCTAAATTTCTGTACGAGTAAATTAAGTAGTATAAGTTGCAGTAGTTATTTTCTTGTGATGAAATTTTTTATCTATTAATTTTCTAACAACCACTACAATACTTTTGATTTAGTGATGTATTTTTTATTATAGAAGATCATCTTTCCCTTATAAAACTACCAATTCTTTGAATTGATTTACAGGATTAAATTGATAACCATTTGAGCTAAAAGTTGTTGAGGTTTTTTCTTTTATCACTGGCAAATAAAGTGTTTTCACCATAAATTGATATATCAAAGTATTTATATGTAGTATTAAATACATTAAGATCATTCTGCAATCATTTTTTAGTCTGTTAAACATAGTATAATTATCACCATACTGTAAATTCAGAACCCAAGAAGCTTTCGTTTTCACTTTTATCTGTTCAAATTAAAAAAATGATCCCATCACATATGTACCATATCTTGAAGTCTGGGATTAAACTACTGATACATAATGCAAAAATTCACTATCATAATTATTCAAAATGGTACTGAAGAGAGTAGACATTCTTCTTTAACTCCAGTTTTTATTTCAAATGCCTCCAATTCTCCACATATAGAAATTAAGATAATATGAATAAATTTTGGTTAATAAATTAATTTCAAATAACTAACTCAAATGCATTGTTCAAATCAATAAAATAAATATTCATTTATAATCTGCTATAATAGATAGTAATAACATTACACAATAAATACTGCAATCTTATCATTTCCCTTAATTTTTAAAAAATTTTAAAAATAAAAGCATTCTAATAATAGTGTGTTATAATTTCATTAATCCATATATTGCTAAAAAATTCCAATATAACATACCATGAACAATTAAGCATCACATGATCACTATCTCTTATACTAGCTGACATAACTGTTTACAAACAAGACAAACTCTCCATACGGTAGTGCCACTCTGTGCCAATCAGAGTAATCAATGGATGCCAAAAGGCTTGTATATAAAATCTCTATCTAATTTCTACTCATCCAATATCCCCAGACTAGTTTCTGGCTTATAGCCTTCATCAGTGAAGAACTTTCGATCTGAGAGCACTGCACCTCACTGATAAAGGCCACTAGCCAGAAACTAGTCTGGGAATATTGGATGAGTAGGCATTAGATAAAGATTTTATGCACAAGCCTTCTGACATCCATTGATTACTCTGGTTACACAGGGTGGCACTACTATATGGAGAGTTTGCCATATTATATATCAAACAAATTTTTAAATCTTCAACTATTTTATCATGACCTGTAGCCATTCCATTTTTAAGATTACAAAGAACTATTTTGATTCCATTAAGGTGGACATTTTTATCTATATTTAAATGAATGGGTAAAAATGTATATATCATTAAAAGTCATATAAGAATATGACATTCCTGCATTTAATAGGATTATGATATCATTTATCAGGGCCATAAATTGCTTTCAACACATCAATAAATAATTTAGAATCACCAATCAGTCAATGTATCTATTTTTGCAGGTTTGATCGACCAATAATTTTAAAGCCTTCTTGTTAGTTGTTAAATTTTTACCTGTCTTATAAAGTTCCATATTTAATCTATTATTTTGACAAGCAGAAATTACCACAACTTTTTCTTTAATTATATTACTAATAGTAAGTTTATTGTCAGAAAACTAGTTACAATTCCTCTTTTCAGTGAACTAAAGAATAGATTTACATTCTGTAACACTTCCTTAAAATAGTTACACACTTCAATAAAATCACAATCCTGAATAACCAAATCAACAACTTTAGTGTTTAATAGCTGCTTAAATTTAGTGTACATATTAGATTTTTCTAAAGCAAAAATATCAATTTGAATACGATTGGAATAATTTATAATTTTTAATGCAAATATTTTAATTTTGGAGTGTACTAATTTACAATAAGTTCAACAATCTATGATTTGTAAATACTTGCATAAAGTATTTTCTTGTAGTTTAATTTCTAATAATAATATAATCTATTGAGTATAGTTGCATCTATATTACTTTAGAGTGGTTTTCTAACTAAACAAAGTATTTACAATAGTCAATCCATGAGTTGTACATAAATTTAATAATAACACACAATTTGAATTTATACCACCCCCACTAGTATTTCCAATAACTTTTGACCAAAGTCTACTACTAGATGTACCAATACATTCATTAAAGTCTCAAAAAACAATCTTCTAATTGTATTGCTGCAAATATTCTATATAACAAAGAATAAATGTTTTCCTTCTCTGACTTCTTTTAATATAAGATTGGAGGATAGGCAACTAATAAGATGAGTGCACATCCCATTGTGCAACCAAATTTTAACACTATTAGCCTTTCACTGATACAATGAAAATTTTCAATTACAGAGATAG
Organism: Epiperipatus broadwayi; assembly: GCA_028023455.1. NCBI lineage: Eukaryota > Metazoa > Onychophora > Udeonychophora > Euonychophora > Peripatidae > Epiperipatus > Epiperipatus broadwayi. The sequence continues at coordinate 3,455 of JAQFVV010014313.1, forward strand.
TAAATTAGACTACAGAAAATCCAAGACATGCATACCTCTTTCATTGATAGGCTGTTTTTTGTAAAAAAAGGCAAACTTGTATTCCACCAACTGTCACTACTAAAGATATTATTACTAGTGTTTATTTCCACCACTGAAATAAGTAATCCACCAAGTATTCCAAACAAGTTAGACTATGTGAGCCCATTTTTAGACCATATTTTCCAGCTACTTCCAGTTTAGTGATGGGCAGGATATTACTACTTCCTAAACATACAATGTTTTCATGCCAAAACTTCTGTCTCTCTGAAATCCATTTCCAACCCAACTCATTTGTGATTGTACTTCCTCAAGCAAAAATCATAAATAAGAATTGCCAGTCTACTGAGAATTTCTCTAATTATTGCTTTTTTAAATCTTGAGAGCTGGAACTAAAAAAATAAAGAAGAAATTGGATTCAAAGATTAATCAAAGAATGAAAATATTGTAGTAGAAATACATACTCTAATGCACATGTTTATTATATGGAAATGTTTTATGGCCCTTACAAAGAACAGGTTTGCAAGAACATAGATAAATCAAAAAGAAGTAGAGGAAGATTGAAATGTTTATTCATATCAAAAAACATACCTAGCTTTTGATGAATCAATAATCTATCCCACAAGCAGGAGCTCTTAGTCAAACAGTGTTTATATGTTATTTACATTTGACCTTCATTTCTAATGACCATTTCACTATCATCACCTGTGGTGTTTATTGATATTATGTCATAACACCTGACATAATGTTAGTAAAGATTTTCATCAATTGTGATCACAAATGAATGCTTGGCATTGTTACTAATTTATCCAGATAGATGTTTCTATTCTTAAACTCAGAGGTAAAAAGCCAATGTTGCAGGAAATGTTGCAGGAGTTATCAGATGAAAGTAGGACTAAAGATAAATGTTAAAAAGACTAAAGTAATGTTTAATAGATTTTCTCAAAATATGAAGATAAAGATTGATTATGATGAGTTAGAAGAAGTTAACAGTTACAATTATCTTGGTCAGATTATTAATATAGATGGAAATATAATGGATGAATTAATCATAGAATTAAGCTTGGTTGGAGTGCTTTTGGTAGAAATAACTTGATACTAAAATGAAATATGCCTATGTGTTTGAAAAGGAAGGTTTTTAATAAATGTGTTTTGCCAGTGCTTACTTATGGATCTGAGACTTGGACACTTAATAGAAGAGCAATACAGAGACTTCAGACCACTCAAAGAAGTATGGAGAGTTGCATGTTGGGAGTAACAAGAAGGGATCAAAAATGCAATGTATGGGTAAGAGAACAAACAGGTGTTACTGACCTCATTGAAAAAATTAAAAGACTAAAATGGAGTTGGGCTGGACATATTGTTAGAAGAGATGATAATAGATGGACAATTGAAATTTTAAATGGGATTCCAAGAGATTGTAAAAGACCCAGAAAGAGACCACATGTGCAATGGACGGATGAAATAAGAAAGTGTGCAGGGGTGATGTGGAGAAGAGAAGCTAAAGATAAGAAAATATGGATTGAACTTGGAGAGACCTTCATCCTACAGTGGATTGATAATGGTTGATGATGATGATCTTTCATGCACAATCTTGTTGAACCTTTCAAATTAATTGCTTAGATATTGTTATAGTGAGTGAGATTATTAATTTTTACTTACTAAAATTGTTATAATTAGATTTTTGAAGACTTTAATTTTTCTAACCATTTAACAATTTTTTTCTCTTTCAAGATAATTTTATTTGACCTATAAGTGAGTTACAAAATTAAAAAAAATAACAAGAAGTATCTAGTCGATGTTACAGGGTGGTATATACAGAGAAGAAATGATTCAAAAGTCAGTAGAATATAACCTGTGGATGCACAGTGAATATTAATCATCTAGTCTATAACAAAATACCTTTATTTTCATATAAATTATTTAAGGGTTGGTTGGAGAGGTGCTGTTTAGACCAGTTGTGAATTGCCATGTTAATATGGCCAGGTATGGATCGGCCTCTCTCTTGTCTGTTTCTTGGATATTTTTGATTATGCTGAGAAAGCAGTTAATGATTTCGTTAAGCGGTAATTTTTGAAAGATCACCTTGCATCTGGTCAACCAGATGGCAAAGTTTATGTAGGTGGCGAGCCTGATTTCAGCGAAAATGCCTCTATTTAAAACCCCTTCAAGAGATGTTAGATCTGGACCATTATTATCAATGTATTTCTGGAAGTTTTGTCTTAGTCCCTGCCAGACCGGACAAAGGCGAAGGATATGGTCCATATCTTCTGGGCTGGAAAGACAGAGACAACATATGGGATCTATGCGGAAGCCTCTTCTATTAAGAAATGTAGCAGTGGAGAGGCTACCAAGGTTAATTTTGAGCAGAAAGTCTGTGTGTTTAGGTGCTAGTTTCAATCTACGGGCTAGTTTGCGTAGTTTGTTTATGTTGATGGGGAGGTAAGTGTGTGCCTTCTGGGTATTTGAGTTGGATAGGTTGAAGGCTTCCCAATAGGTTATTTTTGAATTGAACATGGTCGCGGAAGGTACTATGTGCGTAAAAATGTATGATATCTGCATTTGTAGCCAGATGGGAGTGAACCTCTGATCGGAAGTGGTCTATCAGTGGGAAGCACTTGCTCTTTGGGAAGCGGGCATTGGAAGGTCCTGCAATCAGAATAAAGTTTATGGATCATATTGTAAGTTCTCTGTATTACGAATACCTTTATTGAATGCAGTCCCAGTCCATTCATATCTCTTGGCTTTTGAAGGGTGCGCAGACTGATAAATGATTTGCGCCCACCTCTACAGAGTCGCAGACAATGGGATTCTATTTTTTTAATGAAAGCTTCTGTTGGTTTAAAACCCGCAAGATAATATATGATCTTGGGGAGTATGAGGGAGTTTAAGAGTGAAACCTTTCCAAATGTAGATATATATATTCTTGAGAGGCATGTTATGATGATGTCAATTTTGTTTAGTAGTCTTCGTTGTATTTCCATCCTCATTGTTGTAGGGGATAGTGACATATTGAATCCCAAGAAAGGCTGAGGCATAGCTTGTAATGAACCTGTTATCCTGTTAGCTGTTTTGATATTCCAAATTGCTGATTTGTGCCTGTTAACGGTAAGCCCATGCGTCTGAGCATAGTGCTGTAATAGGCTTTCAAGAATGTTTATTTCTTCATGTGATTTAAGAAACACCACCACATCATCCATGTAGGAGATGTGAGAGATGTTTTCATTAAGAAGAGGGATGGAGATCCCAGGCAGTGCATCTTCAATGCTCAAAAGCAAGGGATTTATATAGATCATGAAGAGGAGAGCACTTAATGGGGAGCCCTGGGGAATGGAGATGCAGGGTTTGAACCCAGGGGCAATTCTCCCATTTAGAGAAAAAAAAATCTCTCGATTTGCTAGGAGATTCTCCATGATCTGAATGTATGCCAAAGGAACATGAAGAGCCTCTAGTTCACCAAGTAGTACATCTATTCGGACAGAGTCAAAAGCCCCGGCAAAGTCTAGTTGGACTGCGACTGGCCGGGATTGTTTTGTTCTACGGATATGATCAACAAGGAGTCGAAATCGGCTTACAGCATCGCCAGTCGATGAACCCCTCTTAGCATATTGATGCCTGGAAAGTTTTGATATGATTTTCTCTTGAATTTTATCTTTTATAATGCTTTCGATAATTTTGATTAGGAGAGGAACCATGGATATTGGCCTAATGTTATTTAAGTCCACAGGTAAATCTTTCTTTTTTATAAAAGGGACCACTGATATAGGATATATCCCTGGAAGATGTAGGCTATCAGTGGCTAAGAGATCAATGATTCCCCTTGTAACATGTATGGTAAATTTTTCCAAGTGTAACAGAAGAAATCTAGGAATTCCATGCATGCCGGGATGAGTGTGTTCAGGCAGGCTTTTAATTTTGGAGATGATATCAGCTTCAGTAATGCTGTGAGAGTTGTTTGAGTCTTTCACAAATTTGTGTCGTCTGGCAACAGTTCCAATGGGCTGCAGTTTGGTGGAATAATAATCCCTAATTTTGTTAAGCATACTGATGCCAGAGTAAGTAAAACCGTCAAGGCACAAAGAGGAGGGTGTGTGATTTCTTTTTCCTGACCCGAGGGCCCATCTGATATAAGCTGGAGTCCAACAATCTTGTTGTTCCAAATAATTGCGTGCTCGCTTAATACGAATATATTCCACAAGAGTCATTCTGGTTTGTTTATATGTATGTTTTAGGAGTAGAATTTGTGGGATGTTGTGTTCTGTAACTTGGATGCTTTTCAGTTCAGATGTAGTCCGATCAAGTTCTGAGAGTAATCTTAATGGCCCTTTCTGGTATCTATTGTATTGGTTAATAAAATTTTGTGTTGTGGTTATAAATGTATTCCATCTTTGTAATGCTGGTAGATTCCATATCTTCTGTTCTTGAAAGGTGATGTATATATCTGAGATTAATTGGGGGGGCACATTGTGCCTGTTGAGTAATCTCAGCGTCGGAGTAGGGAAGACGTGTGAGGTTGTGGTTGCAATTTGATGGTAGCTTGAACAGCGAGATGATCTGAAAAGGCAATAGGCCAGAGCTGTGTATCTATGAATGAGATCATTTCAGGAGAGTAGAATATGAGGTCTATGAGTGAGTGAGTACTTCTGGTATAGAAAGAGAAGGCTCCTTCATGAAAGAGTGCTTTCCCACTGTGTATGTTTCTAGCAACCATTTTTAAATATTTTTTCTCAAAATTGTCAAAAGTGTGGTTGAAATCACCAAGCCAGATAACTGGGCTAGGGTTCGATCTAATTGCTATGTTTATATTATGTATAACTTTGTGTACTATTTGTTCATCTTTAACCAGATATACATTAATAAGAGTGAATAGAAAACCCTGGATTTGTATAGTAGCAATAATGCAATTGGTATCTATGTGCAGGATTTTGAAGAAGTCAATAATTGAATTTCTATTGATGATGAGAGCAACCCCAGCGGTAGCTGAGATGGAGAAAGAGTAAATAAAGTAACCTAAGCTCTCTATTGTTTTTATTATCGTGGGGTCTGTGTGAAGGTGAAGCTTAGTTTCTGATAAGCAAAGTATATCTGGTTTTTGGAGTTTGAACCAATGTGAGATAGCAAACGCCCTGTCTTTGGAGTTAAGCCCCCTGACGTTGAGTGACGTTATTGTGAATGACATTTTGAAGTAGGTTGTTTGGTTTTTTGTTCATTAGCTAGAATATTTGCAGTGAGCTGGTAGTCTTTTTGCATTAGGCAGACTTCAGGATCAGTTGATGGGATCCATAATGTTAAATCTTGGGGGGCTATTTGCCCGGAGGTATTAGCTTTAGGTTGGGTATGATATGAGTTTGATGTATTGTCATTATCTGATTTTAGGGATTCATCTTTCCGTTTTTTATAGTTGGGACTAGCATTGCAGTGTATGTCATCTGAGGTTGAGGTGGTCTCATTTAAATCGATATTTCCGCTATTGTTATTGTTGTGAACAAAGGTGGTGGATTGTGTGTTTCTGTTGCGGCGCTTTTTCCTTTTGCGTGGTGTGGTGAAGGGTTTAGGGACATGTTCAGGCCCAGACTCTGTTAGGCTTGCAGTTTCTTCTTGCCTAGTTTCAGCATCCGTTTCTTCTTGCTCAAAGTCAGAACAGGTCTCTGTTGAAGAGAAATAAGTTTTGCTTGTCTTGTTTTGACGTGTTTGGTGGTATCCCTGTGGGTTGGTTTCTTGGCATTGGTTTTGATTTTTTATGTTGTTTTGATGAGAATCATTTGTTGACTGATTATATGTTTTCAGCTTGATAGAAGTCTCATGCTCTAAATTTATATCTTGATTATGTTCTATTTCGGGTTTTGTCTGTTGCATGTTTTGCTGTTGTTGAATAAATAATCAAACATTGACTTTTAGATAAAGGTTTACTATAATGGTCTATGGGTGTTTGCCCTCTATTATTTAAAATTTAAACTAAGTTGTTTGACAATCTTACATGTATGTTATTATATTACAAATAAATTAAAATTTATTCAAATGTAAAAGATAATAAAAAAAACATTTACCTTTTTAAATATAATTATGTCCTATACACACTAGGACGTTGGAGAAAAAAGCGGTATTGCTGTATCTACTCCGGAGGGAAAATTCATGCAGGTACAATGAAAACAAAGCTCTGCTAGTGCCAGATTGGAATTTCAGCTTACGCTTTGCTCTCATCCGCATGTTTTCAATATTCTGGGTGTGTATGTCTTGGTCTTTGGGATGCACGAAGTTGTCCTAATGGACAACAACCGAATGCATATACACACCATTGTTGAGACTGCTGATGTTATTGTACGCAGCCCAGCCATTGAAAATAATGTGCGTAACTGGTAAAATGAATCGCTGTATCAGCCCCTCCAGTGTATCAGCCATCCTGTCTGCAACTTCTGTCAAGAAGCACTTTCTTGATGCTCTCTCTATACCGCCAGAATAGCAGCAACACTCAAAATTTCACCATCAGGTACTAAGCATGTAGCAGACATTTTTTCCAAGTATAAAGCTGTACACGTGTGCGTGTAATTTGCACCGTTGAACACATAGGGTGTCTTTTTTTTTTTTTGCAACATGTGCTATAAATGTAATTGTTTTAAATTCTTAAGTTGTAGACAGTTTAAATTCTTAACTTTCAAACAAATTAAAAGTAATTCTTTTAATTAATGTGGTGTAATTAATCCAACATTCAAAAGGTTTTTTTATTTATTATTATCTTTTACATTTGATTACATTTTAATTTATTTGTAATATAATAACATACACGTAAGATTCTCAAACAGTTTAGTTTAAATTTTAAACATTAGAGGGCAAACACCCATAGACCGTTATAGTAAACCTTTACCGACTTTTATATAATAAAAAAACCTATGATTTGAATTGTTTTTAAAGAATTACTAGTATTTTACTTTTAAATTTCTGAAAATATGTTCATTTTAAATTTAGTTTGTACTCACAAATCTTTATAATTTAATAAATTTGTTATGTATATTATCTTCTTGAAGATACATTTCTCTCTAGGGAATAAATTAATATAATCAAGAACTAATAGTTAATCATTCTCAGGCTTCTTGCTAACCTCTTAAATCAATTACTTCAGTTTCTCTCTTTTAAAGTTAAATCATAAACTTTAATCAGATCTTGCTTGTTTTATTTTTATTCCCTCTTTTTGTTATTTGTAATTTTTTGTGTGCATATATATATTTATTAGTATTTTGTTTTATTATTTAATATCAATTTATTTTTTAATGAGTTTATTATCTACAATAAATTTATACATAATAAGTAAAAGCAACATGCTTCAAATATAAAATCAGAATTTAATATGTTACATTTAATAAAAATACTATTTTTCATTCCATGAATTTCAACACAATTACTTAAATATATTACTACTTAGAAAACAAATGTCAATTGGTAATTTTATTCATAGGTTAAGGAAATCCCATGAATTAAGTAATGGTCCATTTTAATAGATACCTAAGGCATTTTTGACACTAAGGGATTAATATAAATCATTTCTAGCATAAACAATTTTAGATATTTTGTCCTAAGTATCTACAAAAGTTCGGATATTTTATTCATTGCAAATAAAAAAATTCAATTTGTCAAGCATTGGTGGTCGAGAGGTCAGCGACAGATGTTTTACAAACAGTTGTCCCGGGTTAGCGGGTTCGCTTCCCGGTTGATGCCATAACACATGAGAAAAAATAAATAAATAAATAAATAAATTTTCATCATAAGTTGGAGGGAAAAAAACATTTACAATTAACAAATAAAAAATTATAATAATTTTAGGTATTTCATCAAAAATTATTTTGGATGGTTTGTTTTACTTAAGAAATAATACAATTTTAAAATTTTATCAAAAATTCTCAACATTTACAAACAATTAAACGAATTAAAACAATTTTAGATATTTTATTGAAAAGTAAACTAAAAGCAACATTCCTGTAATTAATTTACAAAGCGCATACAATACGCGGTTTCCAGAAGTTATAAAACGAAAATAATCAATAATTTAGTTACGGCTTAGCGCTTTCGAGGTTCTCTGCTTCATTTTAACATGATATCTTAGTAAATGATAAAATTTAATTACAAATAATTTTAGCTTAATAATCCGAAACTGAAAAGAAACAAACTAACTTCCTATGAGCTAACTAAAAAATTAATAGCCAAACAGAAACAAATTATTAAAAGAATGGAAATTAGTTATTTTCACTTCAGTTTCAAATATTAAAATTGCAATTAAATTTATAATTATCAATCATAATATGACAATATTAATACGAAATATATTTATTCTAAGTTGCTAATTTTTGAATAAAAGGTAGATATAATATTAGCTGAAATGGGAAAAGGTTGTGTCACATTTCTTCCCAAGTTCTTTAAAAAAAAATAGAAAAAAAAAACGACAGAGTTTTAATTAAAAGTTTGAAATAGTGATATAAATTAGGGGGGGAAATGTTTTGGACAAATACTTAAATTCATGGTCTTAAAGAGGTATAAATTAAAAAAAAAATAATGCACGCCTAACTTTAAAAAAAGTGGTAATATTTTGTCAAACTGTTAATAAAGTTTTGACTTATTCAGTTATGTCGATCTATCCATGAACCCACCCATCTATCTGATCGTCTTTCTGAGTATTTTTTTATCTATATATTTTTTTTTATCTATATATTTTTTATTCCTCAATCAATCTATATATCCAGCCATTTACATATCTATCTATTTATACATTCCTTATAGCTATTTATCAAACTGTCTACTACATATGTATATATCTGTCTTTCAATCTCTCTCTATTTATATATATAAATTCATTCATCTATCTATCCATCTCTTCATTCTGTTTGTCTTTTTATATCCCTATCTATTTATGTATTTATCTAAATATCTGACGACCTATCTATCTATCTATCTATCTATCTATCTATCTATCTATCTATCTATCTATCTATCTATCTATCTATCTATCTATCTATCTATCTATCTATCTATCTATCTATCTATCTATCTATCTATCTGTCTGTCTGTCGGTCGGTCTGTCTGTCTGTCTGCCTGCCTGTCTACCTACCTACCTACCTACCTGTCTGTCTGTCTATCTATCTATCTAGATATTATCTGTCTGTCTATCTATCTATCTATCTATCTATCTATCTATCTATCTATCTATCTATCTATCTATCTATCTATCTATCTATCTATCTATCTATCTATCTATCTATCTATCTATCTATCTATCTATCTATCTATCTATCTATCTTTCTGTCTATTTATCCATCAATCTATCTATGTATATATTTTAGTATCTATATATCTATTTTTTTTGTTTTTCTATTCACTTGTCCATGGAACCATACTATCTAACTATCCACCCATACATTCACCTATTATTTAATCAATGTATTTATCTATTTATCTCTGTATCTATTTGTTTATTTATTTGTCTATCTATTTCTCTACCTATCTGTCTATCAGACTATCTATTTATCTATCTATTTGTCTATCTGTTTGTCTATCTGTTCATCACCTTATTTATTTATCTTTCTATTTATCTATTCATTCATCTATCAATCTATCCATTCATTTATCGGTCTATTTATTTATTTATCTATCAATCCCTATAGATAATTTGCTAAAGATGTTTATAAACAGGAAACTTGGTAAATACATAAATAGGGAGATAAACAGATAAACACAATGAATGGATAGATACAAAGATGAAGGAATAAATAGATTTATAGATAGAAAAAAAAAACAAATATATAGAGAGATAAGTAAATAGTGAGACGAATAGAATAATGAATAGATTTATAGATGACTGTATAGATAGAATGATGGATAAATAGATAAATGATAGATAAACTGATGACTAGAGAAATAAATAAATAAGCAGATGGATATAGATAAGTAAGTAAATAGATGGCTAAAATGAACAAATAGATTGCTAGATAATGTTTGATAAATGAACTGACAGATAAATAAATAGATATAGAATAGCTACATAGGTGATAGATAAATATAAAGATAGCATATATATTTTTAGATAGGCAGATAAGATAGACAAATTTAGGAATAATTGATAGGTAGAAACTGTATCAATGATTTGATGAATGAATAAATAGATAGGTAAGAGGTAGATGATATTGATGAATGAATAGATAGATAGATAAGAGGTAGATGATATTGATGAATGAATAGATAGATAGGTAAGAGGTAGATGATAGATTGACAGATTTATGGATAATTGAATAAATAAATGGTTTAATTAATAGATGGTTGGAAGATAGATAAAAGATAGAAAAACAGATAGATTGATAGATAAATGGATAGTTGGACAGATTAATGGAAGAATGGTGGATAGCAGATAGATATAAAGTCATATAAATAGTAAAAAACAGATAAAATAAAAGATACTAGAAATGGAAGTATGTAGATAGGTAGATAGAGTGAATGTGTAGATGGATAAATAGATGAATGAATGAATTAATTAATAGATATATAAAAAGAAAGATATACAGATAGATAATTAGCTAGCTAGCTAGATAGATAGATATGCAGATAGATGAATGGATTGGTGAATAGATATATTGATATGTTGATAATATATATATATATATATATATAGATGTGCAGATGGATGGATTGATGAATAGATATATAAATGTGTATATAGATAGATTGATGGATGACTGAAAATTAATAAAGAAACAAACAGCCAGTCAGATAAATAGATTGGAAAATAGACAAATAATAAAACAGATAGATAGATGGAGTGTTAAATTGATATAAAAAAAAGATATATAGTTGGATAGATAGATAGAAATAGGTAAAAAAGATAGATTAATAGATATTTAGATAGATTATACATAAGTACTCATATTGATAGCTAATCAATCAATAAATGAGTAGGTGGATAAATAGTTAAATAGATGGATTATTGTATGGATAAATAAACAGATAAACAATTAAGATATATAGATATGTAGATGAATAAAATAATGAAGGAACAAAAAGATTAAAAAATAGTTGGGTAAATAAGTAGATGAATAAATGAGGTGATTGAAATATAGATAGAAAATTAAATATACACCTTTACACTGGTTAGCAAACACCATTTATGCAAAACAAAGCAAAACTCTCATATAGTAGTGCCATCTTGTGCTAACAAGAGCAATCAATGGATTCCAGAAGGCTTGTGCATAAAATCTCTATCTAGGGCCTACTCATCCAATATCCCCAGACTAGTTTCTGGCTTGTGGCCTTTATCAGTGAGGAGCCTTGGATCTGAGAGCACTGCATCTAGATCTTAGGATTTAATGCAACCCTCCAGCACCCACCTTTTAACTCTATTTAACTACAAAACTATGATAATAAAATTGAAAACACAATTAATATTTTCAATCCAAGCTCAACAGCTTATATAGTCATATGGATCTGAACTCAATTCAGCACCCATACATTTTGGTGTCTTTGGCTCTTTAACAACCATAGCCACCACTATCCTATTAGGCAGGATTGGTGTTAAACCACTAAACATCACATGATCACTATCTCATACTAGCACATAATTGTTATTAAACAATTCAAAACAAAGCAAAACTCTCATATATTAGTGCCATAAAGTGGTGGCTATGGTTGTTAAAGAGCCAAAGACACCAAAATGTATGGGTGCTGAATTGAGTTAAGACCCATATGACTATATAAGCTGTTGAGCTTGGATTGAAAATATTAATTGTGTTTTCAATTTCATTCTCATAGTTTTGTAGTTAAATGGAGTTAAAAGGTGAGTGCTGGAGGGTTGCATTAGATCCTAAGATCTAGATGCAGTGCTCTCAGATCCAAGGCTCCTCAGTGATGAAGGCCACAAGCCAGAAATTAGTCTGGGGATATTGGATGAGTAGGCACTAGATAGGGATTTTATGCACAAGCCTTCTGGCATCCATCAATTGCTCTTGTTAGCACAAGATGGCACTACTATATGAGAGTTTTGCTTTGTTTTGAATTGTTTAATAACAATTATGTGCTAGTATGAGATAGTGATCATGTGATGTTTAGTGGTTTAACACCATTTATGCAAGTATTTACCAACAATTTTCATTTAAGCCAATTTTCTGCTATTACAATCTTTTTTATTTGAAACATTTTAAAAATATCTGCCATTTTTTCAAGATGGTGGTAAAAATATGGCAGCTATTATTTATAAGATGGCATCATAAAACTGTGCATTTACTAAAACTACATATTTTAAAAATAAAATGGTGATTTTGACACTAAAAATGTTTAGTAGAGTTTGACAGTAGAGTTTATTTTTATGCAGTATAAATATTGTCTTAATTATAGAATTAAAATATGATTAATGCATTTTATTTAATTTTCTTTTCATGGCTGTGCAAATCATTCAATATTTCTTTTATGACATATCCAAAATAAAAAAAAAATTTGTTAACAAGTGCAAAATCAAAAAAGTTGTCAGTTTCATTCCACACAGTAAGCAACACATTGTGATTATCTTATATACAAAATCCTTAAATGTTTGTCCATAACACAGTGTCACCTGACATTTAAGTTAAACATTTCATTGTTAGAGGGTATATTTTTCAAGGTAAAAAAAATTTGCTCCACCATTAATAAATCATAATGTTTTAGGGAAACATTTTATGAAAAGGAAATAAATCCTTCATTATGTTTAAGAGGCTTAATTTGATTATAAGCATTTTATTCAGAACAAGTAATTTGCAAAGCAAAAATAAAATGTTAAAGCAATGCATAATTATTACAAAATTAAGGGCCATTCTATATGCTGGATACATTTCTTAGCAATATATATATATATATATATATATATATTATATATATATATATATATATATATAATATATATATATAACATTCTTTTTATTAATATATATTAAATAAAAAAATATATATACACAACTTTTCACTTCTTTTTCTTTTTAAATTATAGCTCCATGATAACAAATATATAAATTCAATATTCCTTCTTTTTCTTTTTAAAACTTGTTTTATTCCAAACTATAATTTTATTTCTCTTCCATACAACGTTTCAACTATATTCTGTAGTCATTATCAAGTTTTCTTAAAATAATAATAATAAAATAAATAAAAAAAAAAAATAAAAAAAAAAATAATAACACAAATAAATAAAATATTAATACATTCCAAATATATAATATTCAAATAAAACCACAATATTATTATCATCTACAAATGCAATTATTTACCTCCTTCCCTATCTTTAATTATTTCTTTTAAAATACTGTTATAATTTAATCCTCTTCTTATATAAATTTATTATCTATTCTCTAAATCTTTACCCATTAACATTCTTTTTATACCCCTCCACCCTTTTTTATTTTTATATATTATTCCTATATTATCTTATTTTTTATCTTTATTTATTAATATTCTATTTAATACTGATTCCTCTTTTTTAATTCTCTCTTTAAAATTTTTAATGCATTCCAATGGCCTTATAACAAAATTTTCATGCTTAAATACCTTTTTATGAATATATATAGCAGATTTTTTATCATATAAATGCTGTCTTAATCTAGTTTTTAAATTATTCTTACTTGTTCCTATATAAGTCATATTTACATTACTTTTATCACAATCCATACATTTAATTATATATAGTGAATCTATACATTCTAAAATATCAATTTTATCATAATCATTTATTAACTCACCCAAACATTGTTTCCTTTTATAAACAGGGCAAATTAATGTATTATATCTCCTATTAAAATACCTAAAAAACTTCTTAATTTTAAAAAATAAATATCTTGATACCCTAAATCCTATATAAATTATTTTATTTTCTCCATTTTTATTCAATTTAATCTTTCTTTTTATATTTTCAATATTATAATTAGATATCAATCTTTTTACAGTATATTCAGGATAATCATTTTAAATACATTCCCCCCTAATATTATTTATTTCATTCTTTAAAAAACATTACATTTGAACATACCTTAACAGCCCTAATAATCTTATTATTAACAATATTAAGCTTGCAATGTTTTTCAATATCAGAGTACCAATTATTAGCTAATCCAAAATATGTATTCTTTCTAAATACTGTTGTATCTATATAAATCATTCCATCCATTTCAAATTTTTTAAAAATTCTTATATCCATATAATCAATTACATTGTTATTTTCTTTTTCATTGTAAACTTTATTTTATCATTTTTTGTATTTATACACCCCAAAAAATTATTTGCTTTTCTAACATTCCCATTAAAAATCAAAAAATAATCATCTACATATCTATTGTAAAAAATTGGCTTCTATTTTCCATTATTAAAAAATTCTTTTTCAAAATTATACATATATACATTTGCTAAAAAGCCACTCAAACTATTTCCCATACTTAATCCATGTTTCTGTTTATAAAATTTATTTTTATATCTAAAAATAAGATCTTTGCAACAAATAACCAATAATTCGTACAAAATATAAATTTCCATCTTGATTTTAATATTTACATCTTTTCTATATAAATCAATAATATAATCTATTGCAATTTCAGGATCAATATTCATATACATATTAACAATATCAAATTTAACAAAAACAATATTTTTAAACAATATTAAATAGAATGTTAATAAATAAAGATAAAAAATAAGATAATATAGGAATAATATATAAAAATAAAAAAGGGGGGAGGGGTATAAAACGAATGTTAATGAGTAAAGATTTAGAGAATAGATAATAAATTTATATAAGAAGAGTATTAAATTATAAAGGTATTTTAAAAGAAATAATTAAAGATAGGGAAGGAGGTAATAATTGTATTTGTAGATGATAATAATATTGTGGTTTTATTTGAATATTATATATTTGGAATGTATTAATATTTTATTTATTTGTGTTATTATTATTATTATTTTTTATATTTTATTATTATTATTATTATTATTATTATTATTATTATTATTATTATTATTATTATTATTATTATTATTATTATTATTATTATTATTATTATTATTATTATTATTATTATTATTATTATTATTATTATTATTATTATTATTATTATTATTATTATTATTATTATTTTAAGAAAACTTGATAATGACTACAGAATGTAGTTGAAACATTGTATGGAAGAGAAATAAAATTATAGTTTGGAATAAAACAAGTTTTAAAAAGAAAAAGAAGGAATATTGAATTTATATATTTTTAGGAAGTAATTCTGCAAAGCAAAAACATCTTTAATTTAATTTACATTAAATCTTTGAAAAAACATTGTTAAACAACCAATTAAAAAAAAACTATTACAAAAACAATTTCATAGTAATACCATGCATGATTGAAATTTGTTAAAGCAACAAATTAAAAAAAATATTACAGAAACAATGGCCTTTCCATAGGCAGAAGATATTTTTGGTGTAATAATAAAATATATCAATATTTGTTTATAAAGTGTATATATTTGTACATCTATATTCATTTAAATCAGTTTTATGGGTTAAAATTCCTATGAATAGTATTTTTCCACAGCAAAAATAAAATGATCATAATAGTTATTGTAATTGTGAGTTATTTGGAGAGGAAAATAATATCAGAGACTGTAAAGCTAATAATCAAATTTATATAATAAAAGGTTACTAAACATAGGTTTAAATCACCATTTATTTATTTTTAATTTTAAAGAAATACTCTGGTAATTCATGATAATATCCATTTTTATTTTAAACATAGATTGACAAAAAAAAAAGGTGTAATTATTTACATATCTTATTTAAACCACAGCAATCAATTTTCTATAACATTTCTATACCTACATTTTCTGCAATTTCCCTACAATTATGTAAAATAAATACATTACTTTTAAAAAAGTTAACATTACTGAAAAAATATTCACTCTTATTGTCTATAAATGACAAAAAAATGTGCATCAAAAATACATTTAAAAGTATACATTATGCTGTAAGATTTTATTTCATTTTAGGTAGTCAGAATGAAGGCTATCTTATTTTTTATTTACTTATAATATTTGTTGTATAAATATTTTAATTTTAAATAATGTTAATTTTTATATTACAGTATGTAAATATATTTTTTTTAATTTTTATAATCTTATTGTATAATAGCTATATGTTGTTCAACTATAATAAAATTGTTAATGTTTTTTTTTTTAAAAAAAATACTTTATTGTTGAGAGTTTTAATTTGTCTGAGTGTCATTCATTGATTCTTCTTTCCACATGCCTGATCCATGAAAATTAAAGGTTTTAAACATTACTTGTTGGCACATGATTCAAAAAGATTACTTAAAATATTATTATTATGATTACATGATTGAATAAGAAAGTAAATTATTATTATTATTGTTGTTGTTGTTATTATTACTCCTACTACTACTACTACTACTACTAACTACTACTATTACTAACTACTACTACTACTAACTACTACTACTACTACTACTAACTACTACTACTAACTACTACTACTACTACTACTACTACTACTACTACTACTACTACTACTACTACTACTACTACTACTACTACTACTGCTACTACTGCTACTACTACTACTACTACTACTACTACTACTACTACTACTACTATTGTAGAAGATGTAATTATCGGTGGCTATTTAATAATGATCCAGCATTAATTTGTGATATTAATATTGCCACTATATAAAATATATTATATTTTAGTGATATAACATGAATAAATAAAGATTGTACAATGTTTTTTTCAGAATCTTATTATTTTATTTATGTTTTATTGCTAAACATTAATTTTTTCAATAGATTTAATGTTAAGAATGATTAAGATATTCTAGTTCCTTATTGTTGTTATTATTTTTTGTAAGAATTGTTAGATATTATGTAAAATCCTTTATGCCAATAAACATCACATGACCACCACTTCTTATGCTTGTGTATACCTGTTAAAACAGGCAAAACTTACTATATGTATTACCACAAACAGCAAGCTAGAGTAATCAATGGATGCCAGAAGGCTTGTGCATAAAATCCCCATCTAGTGCTTACTCATCCAATATTCCCACACTAGTTTCTGGCTTGTAGCCTTTGTCAGTGTGTAGCCCTGGATCTGAGAGCACTGCACCTAGATATGCTCTCAGATCCAAGGCTTCTCACTGAGGGAGGCCACAAGCCAGAAACTAGTCTGGGGATATTGGACGAGTAGGCACTAGATGAGGATTTTATGCACAAGCCTTCTGGCATCCATTGATTACTCTAGCTTGCTGTGTGTGGCAATACGTATAGTGAGGTTTGCCTGTTTAACATCCTTTATCATATTTAATTACAGGATCTTAATCAATTATTTTTTTTATTATTAGTCTTAGAAATGAACCTGAGATTATTTTTAAAAGAATTGTGAAATTTGTATTAAAAGATGATGAGTAAGAATTATCAATTGATGTTAAATTTTTAATTTGTATTTTTTTATTAAAGGAGTAGTAATTAACTTATTGTTATTTCTATAAGTATGTAAAAGTGCGATATTAGTGACCTCTACAGGTCTTAACCACAAGCTTATGCTTTGGAAGAAAAGAGGGAACCCCTTCTTCACTCCAACCTACTTTCTATTTAAATAGATGAAGCTGAATAAATTTGTAAATCATATGTTAGGATTATTATGTGTGTGTTTTAAGATGTAGTGTTCTTATATGAATTTGATGATGTAATATTTCTATGTCATTGGGAATGTATTTTCAGGGGTATATCATCAATGTTTAAGCCATTGTACCTTGTTGAATGTCTCATGTGAGGAGTTTTATAATTGTATTTGTTATTTTAATAGAACTATGTATTTTTTTATAATAATGAAATAGTTGTAGTTAAATTTATTATCAAAGTAAATGTTAAGTATTCTAGTTGGAACCCTAATTAGTTATTGTGAACATAAATGTTATTATATTTTATTTAATATGTTTCTTACAGTTAATTATTATAAAATATTGATTTTATTAGATACTATATGTTAGTAGTCTATCTTGAGCTAGTCAGAATAATATTAATCATCATCATAGTTATTGTTTATATAACATGACTGTAGTTTATTATAATTATTTTTTAATTAGCCAGTTACAACATATAGGATTGTATTCAATTATAAGTATTTACATATCTGAATATAATCACTTAATTAATTTTTTTATTTAACTTACTCTGTTGTTTAGTCTGTCTAGATAAAATTCATGACATTCAAATGTCACTAACATTTCAATTTTTGATCTAGAAATTTTTTTAGAGTTTGTAAACAATTTTAGCATAGAATTAATAAAAAAATTAAATTTTTA
This sequence comes from Epiperipatus broadwayi, assembly GCA_028023455.1. NCBI lineage: Eukaryota > Metazoa > Onychophora > Udeonychophora > Euonychophora > Peripatidae > Epiperipatus > Epiperipatus broadwayi. The sequence continues at coordinate 21,818 of JAQFVV010014313.1, forward strand.
TTTTTATATATAACATTGATGCTTGCAGTTGTAATTTAAAACTGAAAAATTTATTGAAAATTGAATTCATTGATTTTTATATACTTTTATTTATCTTATTCTGTTTTTATATGTTAGATAGAGTTTACAAAAAGTTTTAGCAAAATATTAATGAAAAATTTAAATTTTTAATATTATATGAAATTAATTTTAAATATATTCACTTTATTTCAATAATTTTTTGTTATATATTGTAACTGGACTGAACTACCAACTCCTCGCTTGGTTGATTTTATTTCCTGATGAGCATATTGCAGGATAGAAATAAAGATTGGCATTACACAATGTCTACCTTACCCACCTACAACAATATTTCCTGCTCATCAGAGGATGTAGCATTAAAGAGACTGGAAACATCTAAAAAATTTGTTTGTTTTGTTTCCTAAATGATGCCACTAGAATTACAGGTTACCACAACTTTACTTACTTACTCAGATCTGGTTATGCTCAACATAGTTCAGGAAGCATGAGATTCTTGTGAGAAAATGCAATAAATGATGAGTGATGTGAAATTAAACTGACTAGATGGATTAGTTTTAGATAACAATGATTTATTTATTTAACAACAAAAGTTATTGACAGTCCAACTTTGGAATTACATTTTCCTGTATGCACATATATTCCTAGGCCAGTTTGATTTACATTTAATCATTCTTTTACTAATCAATGATGATTGGTGCCATAAATCCTTCAACTATAAGTTCTGTACAAAATATTCATCCTTGATTTTGGTATATGGATATAGAATTTGGTCATTCATCTTTGATACAGGTATATGGATGTAGATTCAAGTAATTCATCTTTGATTCAGGTGTATGGATGTAAATTCAAGTCATTCACCTTTGATCTAGGTGTATGTAGATTTATGTCATTCATTTATTTAGTGCATCTTTGATCCAGGTATATGGATATAGGTTCAAGTCATTTATTTATTTGACTCATCTTTGATCCAGGCATATGGATGTAGATTTATGTCATTCACTTAAATTAAAATATGAATTATTTAAGTCAGATTTGTAAATTTAAGTCATTCATTTATTTAACTCTTCCTTAGTCCAGGTGTAGGGATGTAGACCTAAGTCACTCATATATGCAAAGTATTAACCCTAATTCAAGTTTTTAGATTTAAGTCATTCATTTATTTAACTCTTCCTTGATCCAGGTATATGGATGTAGACCTAAGTCACTCATGTATTCAGAATATTAATTATCTAATTCAGGTTTGTATATTTGAGTCATTCATTTACTTAATTAATCTTTGATCCAGGTATATGGATGTCAATTTATGTCTCTTATGTACATTAAAGATTAACCCTTGTAGATAGATGCATATTGGAATAGGAGCATATATAATTTAATTTTTATACCGGAGCATTTTCAATCCATGGACTATTAAAGTATATCTAATCCCTGTGCATATTTAAAATAAAAACATATTCAATTTCATTTTTACATAGAATCATATGTATTATAAATATATGTTTAATTCCCATGCATATTTGAATTAAAAGCATATTCAATTTCATTTTTACATAAAAGTATTTTTTATTCTGTGTGTTATAAAAGTATATTTAATCTCTTTGCATATTTGAAGTAGAAACATATTCAATTTAATTTTTCTATAGAAGCATATATATAAATACCTCTTTAATTTAACTCACATATTATTTCGTTCATTTATTTTAAATCAATATTCTTAAGTACTTAAAACTAGTATAATTACTATTCTTTAGAAACATTATTTCCTTACATTCCATTGAGTTTCATAATCAAGACTGTGACTGAGCCAATTTCTGTGTCCTCTGTCCATCACTAATAAGCACATGGACCAAAATATTTTCAACTACCAATAATTAACAATAACAAAGGTTTATTTACAACAAACTGACATTAACATATTTACAACAAGTCAACATTAATGTATTTAGGTTCCATATATACTCTTACTAATAATTTAATATACAAATTACAGTACTGGCCTTACGATTACAACAAGTTTAATATATTAATAATATGCTTACATAATTTGGCCAATGTGGCTTATGACAAATAATAATAAAGCACGGATGGCCGCTATTAGTCCCTAAGTCTACTTTTGCACCTTCAGTAGCAGAGTTCACTGGATCACAAGTTCTGGTTTCAGCTGGCATGCCATATTCTGGTTATGCTGCTATCTCATGACAATTCTCTTATTCTGACTAGGCCTTAAATACTGCTCTCCTCATCCATGCAAAGGAGTCTGGGATAGCCTTGTCTTGCTTCAGGTTTGCATTCCAAAACTGCTATTCACTCTGAGGTTCGGAGTTTCCCACACAGAGGAGGGAGGGATAAAATTGGAAATGTTTATCTCTTTTTTTAGTTTTAGATATGTACCTTTAAAGTATGTAAGTTTCTATTACTTGCTGATATTATTACAGTGCAATACAAACTTTCTATTACTTGCTATTTTTATAATGCAATACAAAATCTCTATTACTTGCTGATGTTTTTATAATGCAATACCAATACATAGCAATATGTGAATTATTTCACCAAATATGTTTTCAAAAATATATTTAAATATTATAAATGTATCTAAATTTTTCTTACCTTGACATATTTAATGGTCAGTGTTTTTTTTCTTAAATCTTCACATTAAGAAGGGGTTTACTTGGGCTGAATAGCATACTAAATTACTGCTGCTGTTTACTTTGGCATGTTTTCTGATTTCTAGGCTTCATGTGGTTGTAGAGAGAGAGAAAGAGGAAGAACTGCTTTTAGCCACTCATTCTAGAGTTTTCCAAAACTAGTAATAGGCTTTTCCATTATTCAGTTATCCAGTAACTCTAAGCTTTTCTTTTGTTGATGATAACTGCAGTTTCCAACTTGGTTATTTTAGAATTCCAAACAGTAATGAATTGCATGGCAATAACTACAATTGCAACAATACACAAAATAAAAACTTATATTACCCATCATTCAATCCATTAAAATTTCCCACAAATTTGATAATAATGATATGTGTACACTTGACATATCCAAAATGTATGGTTCAATTAATCATATGGAATCAATAGAGATTATTGAAAGAGCTTTGATTTTAAAATCTATGGATAACATTAAGAATTTTATTATTAAAATATTAAGATTTATAAATGATCATATATATATATATATATGTGTGTGTTAGGTTTAATGATTGCTTTTATAAAATAAATTATGGTTGGCCTATGGGTCTTCCAGTGGTATCACAGGTTTGTAACTTTTTTATTTCTAGTTATGAATTAAAAATATTACCTCAGGTAAAATATAAAGGAATTAAAGTATATTGTAGATATGTCGATGATGTATTTATATGTGAACATAATGAACTAATAGTTAATTTATTTAATGAGTTAAATATGATTAATAATATAAAATGGGTGTTAAATGAAGAGAAAAAAATTCTATAAAGTTTTTAGATATATTTATTAAAAGAAATAATAATGTGTTTGATTATAATATGGTTTTAAAGCCTGTGCCAATTAGGGGTTATATTCCATATAATTCTAGAGTTCTTATGGGTCATAAATTAGCTGGTTTAAAGTCATTTTTGTTTAGAAATGATTTTTTGTGTAAGTTTATTAGTGATAAAATTGAAAATATTAATGTATTTATTACTGATATGTTGAATGTTGGTTATGGATGGAATATTATTTATAATACAATTACAAAATATAATCAAAATAAAAATAATAAAAAGAAAATATTAAATAACTTAAAAAGTGATAAATGGATTTCTATTCCATTTATATCTAATCAACAAGCTAAATTAATTAATAAACTTGATAGTGGTTTGTATAAGATACCTTTTTTCTCTTCAAATAATATAAATGATACGATAAATAATTCTAAAACCCAGATTTCTAAGTTTGAATTAAGTTCTGTTATATATATGTTGGTATGTGGTTGTGGAATGAAATATATAGGGGAATCAAAATGTACATTACAAAAACGATATAATGATCATAAGATATTGTATAAATGTGTACAGAAAGAAAATGTATCTTCATTAAATATGAATACTCCATCAATTATTTTTGATCATAATAGAGCATGTAATTATGGTTTTAAATTTGATAATAGAGATGTAAAAATTATTCAAATTGAAAGATGTAATGAAAAACGAAAAATTAAGGAGGCAATGATAATATCTAGGAATAGAGAAGGTTTAATGAATAGACAATCAGCTAATATAAAAACAACAGAATTGTGGGAAATTTGTATCGATTGAATGACAGGTAATATAAGTTTTTATTTTGTGTACTGATTAATGGTTGATAAAGATTGTCAGTGATACAATCGAAAGTACTTCCAGTAAAGTATATATTGTTTAAAATTTGAATACTGTATTAAATAAATTTGTTTGAATTATTATTATATGATTTAAAAATAGAGACATTTAATGGTTATAGTTATTTATATATATATGAAATAAATTGTCATAAAATTAATTTGAGTTTTTTTATCTTATAGTACTTTTATATTCACAATTTTAAAATGGCTGCGAGAGAATGTATTCTAAAAGCATATACAATTCTTGCTAATACAAGTGTTATATATTATGTATAAAATTATATGCTTTGTGAGGGAAATTCGTATTTAATGTAGTGCAGTTTTCTGACACAGCATGTTAAACTGAAGCCTTGCAAATGTGACCATAATTGATTGAAGCAAATTATAAAAAATGACAGTTTTTTTTAAATAGATAGACAGCTTAAATTTAATGTGACATCTCTTTAAACTGTAATAATGGGGTTACATCCTTCAAATGAAATCTATTCGATTTCTAAAATAATAAACTGATGAATAAAAGAAGAATGTACATAGCATGATTGATTACGTTTTAATAAAGAAAAATATCACATATTTATGTTAAAAGTACTTTAAAATTATTAAAAGTTATTAATACTTTATGTACTAAGTTTTCAAGCTAACGTTCGTTGCAAACTACGATTTCTGTATAAATAAAGTAGCTATTTTTAAATGAAAAAGTAAGGAGTAATATTATTGTTATAATGTATTTAGTTTAAAACATGTTATCATATATTATATGTTAAAACAACGCCAACACAAAAAAATAATGGATTTTTTTTGCTATTTATTTCTTGTTTATTTTAGTCTTTCAATTACTTTATTAAGTTCTAACTACCGAAAGATGTTAAAGAAATACATTTTTAATTTTAAAAGAAAATCAAAATATAGCATTCAAATACATATAAGTATTTTCGAAAGCACTCGCTAACACACATTTATATCAGACAATTTTTATGATATCGTGATATACATGTGAAAGTTGGCAACCTTGTTTAGACTTCGGATAGAACGTCAATTGTTACAATTTAATTGATGTGTTAAGCTCACGTCCCTCACAACACTGATACGAAAATGGAAGTATATTAATATTTTTAATTAGTCATTCATTAGATTAGAGATTATCCACTTAACAAGTAATATTTCTGTAATGTAATTTTTACCACACAACTCTCACGCAAGATACAAACCTTTCCACAAGGTAGTAAAAACAAATAGAAACCAGCCACTATCTTGTGTGAGAATGATGAAATGAAAATTTCACTACAGAAATATTCTTTATTAAATGAATAATTCTTAGTGTAATGAATGACTAATAAAATTATTAATATACTTCCATCAAGTAAATGTTTTTTGTCAATATTGCGAGGGTAGTTAGTTTAACACATCACTTAAACTGTAGTAAGCCAATAAACATCACATGACCACCACTTCTTATGCTTGTGTATAATTGTTTTAAAAACAGGCAAAACTCACTATACGTATTGCCACACACAGCAAGCTAGAGTAATCAATGGATGCCAGAAGGCTTGTGCATAAAATCCCCATCTAGTGCCTACTCATCCAATATCCCCAGACTAGTTTCTGGCTTGTGGCCTTCATCAGTGAGTAGCCTTGGATCTGAGAGCACTGCACCTAGATCTTAGGCACTAAATGGGGATTTTATGCACAAGCCTTCTGGCATCCATTGATTACTCTAGCTTGCTGTGTGTGACAATATGTATAGTGAGTTTTGCCTGTTTTAAACTGTAGTAATTGGCTATCTATATATATTGAACAATGATAAAGATATGTGTAAGAGATTGTGGTCTGTGCCTACTGATGAGTGCTGGTTCGACATAAAATGTGCATTTTGGGGATCATACACCTTTTTCACTTATCTTTGGTCATATGTTTATGATTACATCTCTCCACAAGACATTAAAATAGGACAGAAACCAGTCATTACCTTGCATGACAGTGGTACAATAAAATTACACTAGAGAAATATTGTTTATTAAATGAGTAATCACTAGTCCAATAAATGACTAATAAAAATTTTCACATACTTATCTTTATTTCAGGTAAGTGCCACGCTATCATCACAACTTTAAAAATTTATAAATAAATGGATACTATTGATTTTGGATATAAGCTTAAAGAAAGAAAATCATTATCTAAAATTGTCCATTTAGTTGAGGAAAGCTTTCTGGGAATCTTTAGTGTTTCTTTTTGAGAAAATTCTGGAGAAATATTTATCTTGACTGTTTTACAAATTTTTATATATACACATATACAAATAATAAAGATTTTAAAAATTATATGACTATTATGGCCATTACATGAAATTCGTTGCATTATATAAAATAGTCTAAAATATATAACAGAAAATAAAAATTTACTTACATTTTTCTCCTAGACCATTCTGGAATTAAATTAAAGTGAATTAGAAGACTCTTACGAGATTTTGTCGAATATAAAAAAAAAAAAATTGGTTTCATTTTTTTTTTTTATTGACAACATTAAAATTTTTTTTTTTTTTAAAAAAATGTAAATTGCTTGAATATATATATATAAATTGATTTTTAATAGTCTACTTTTTAAATTGATTTTAAACTGTCTTTGTCTAACAACTCCCATAAAGCTAGACGTTACTCGTCTAGGAAAAACAAATTAAATAAAACGTAACCAGAACTGACAATTAGTTGTTATTATAAATCATTGAATTCCTATCCAATAAAGACCTCATTTATTTGTTAAAATTCTAATAATTGCTTTTTTCAAGCAATTTTTACTATTAATAATAGTATTTTATGATAGGCTTGAAATGAAAAAAATTGATTTACTATATGAATCTTAAAGACACTTTGTTATTGATATCATATTTTACACAGAGGCTAAACTCTACATACCGTAGCACCACTCGTGCAAGCCAGAGCACTCAATAGATGCAAGAGTGGCACTATTGTGTGTAGGATTTAGCTTCTGTGTAAACAGCTCGTGTAAGCATAAAGAATGGCGATCATGTGATGTTTAGTGGTTTGATATCATATTTTATTAGAAGATATGATAGAGAATAGAATACTATAAAAATTAAAATGAGACAGAGAGCTGAAATCTTTGATAAGAAAATGTTTGCTTCATAAATGTTTAAAATCAATGTTATAAGATATCAAATAGACCAAGCTGAGCTTTGATTGTATACATGTGTGGAGATGATAATCTGGACCAACTGACAAGTGTTGGTTTAGCACGAAATATGTTTATTGGGGATTATTTATTTTTCGACATGTGCGTGATCTAGTGTATCAGTGGTTGAGGGTCATGTGAAAGCCTGAGTTCAAACCCCCTATATATAATAATAAGAATAATAACAAATGTGAATACTTTATTTTATATATTGAGGAATTTTCCCCTGGAAAAAGGGGTATTGTTTATTTTGGGCAATGATGCTTAATGCATGATGATGATGATGATGATGATGATGATGATGATAATACATAGTACTGAATACGAACAAAAATAATATATATTTAAATTATTGATTATTTTTCTTTCGATAAGTTAAATTGACTACAAAAAAAAACCCGTTAAAATCACTGTATATCACTGTGAAACAATTTTTGTATAATATAACCATTTTCTCTCTCTCGCTTTTGTATAAGTAATTAAAAGGAATTTGTATAAAACAAGTAACATTTATTAAATTTGTTAATTTGGGGGTTCTTTTAGAAAATAACTTGTAGATGGTGAATCTCTAGTTTATAACGGCAAAATGTATAATAATTAAATAGTATGAAGTAGAACACATTTAACCTGTCTGATTTCCCACTTTTGTAAACACCTATTATCTTTTTTGCAAATTTTTATATCATCCCTTTCTATCTTAATACGACATATATGACATCCATTTTTTTTTTTTTTTTTTTACAGGATAATAAAAAGAAACGCTTTGACACTTGAAAAAAAACATTCTACTTTTCACTGCATTTCCTTCTTAGATTTTGTCAAGCAATGGTGGGCGAGTGGTTAGCACAGCTGCCTTACAAGCAATTGTCTCGGGATTCGCTTCCCGGCCCACGCTTTGACACATTAAAAAAACAAACAGGAATTAACGCACATGAAAGAATTATGTATAACAATCAACACAGAAATATGTGCTCTAATTACACCAATCTCATACAAAATGAAAATAAATTATTTTAAAGCAGATTATGAAATAATAAATACTGTACATAAAAAGAAAACATATTTCAAATTTATAAGTGGTCCACTCATCTCAATCTCTATACTGCAACTATCATCTCCCCCATGTGAAAATTCCATACTACCCTCTCTCACTGTTTGCGCATTTAATGTAATACTTTATTTATCAAGTGAGCTGAAGTCTTTAAACACCTCGATATCCAATGTATAGTCTTAGTATTGCTTGGTGTTGTTAGGCGCGGGTTGCTTTCATGTATTTACATTTATAAATCAATTTAGACTTGAACATGATTTGATCTAAGTAATACATAGTTTCAGTGCAGTTTGAGAACTAAAAATGACTGTTAGTCTGTATTCAAAACAGCGTATATTTGTCTGTTTAATGGGTTTAGTTAAACATCTTTGAATTGAAAATTTCAATCTTTCTTGGTAAAGGATCAGTATTTACTATCTTTATAAACATCTTCTGACCATAGATAAAGATGAGTATCTATTTTATCACAATAAGTTATCCCAATATCAGATTAAAATTCTTAGTATAAGTTGATAATGTAAACTGCTTCTGTGTATTTATGTATATAAATTTATATAACACTTAGGTGGATAAACATTGCAATTATAGTTAAATAAATGTTTTGTTTCCTACAATAAGTATCTATTATGCTAACATAATAATTAAAGACACCTTTATTCTATTGTCTAAGATTTTATATAGATATGTAACTTAGATTATATTGTAATAACAGTGAGGGCAATTTGTACATCAGCTGTGAGATTTTCATAGCACTTTCTAAATAAACTATCAAATAACAAATATTTAATAGAATATTATAGTACTGTTAAAGATGTAAATCTTTTGAGAGACCTGTTAAGATACAAAAAAATCAACCCATCATTTTGCTGTATAAATCTTATATAAAACATCATAATGCTATGATAATTATAATATCAAGGGCATATTTTAAATCTGACAGGGTGTTCTTATAACTTCATTTGAATTGGCTTATATTTAAATTTACCAGAGAAAATTTAATGTCTGTTTATTATCATTATCATTTTCAACCATTATCAGTCCACTTCAGGATGAAAGTCTCTCCAAGTTCAATCCATCTTCTTTGATCTCTAGCTTCTTTTCTCCGCATCATTCCAGCATTACTTTTTATTTTTTCCATCATCTCATAAGCAGTCTGTTTCTAGATCTTTTACAATCTCTTGGAATCCAGTTTAAGATTTCAATGGCTCATCTATTATCATCTAGCAATATGTCCAGCCAATTTCCATTTCACTTTTTTAATTATTTCAATGATGTCAATAACACCTGTTTGTTCTCTTGCCCATGTATTTAATTTTTGATCTCTTCTTGTTACTTCTAACATACGTCTTTCCATACTTTGTTGAATGATCTGAGTTCTGTAATATTGCTCTTCTGTTAAGTTCCCAAGTCTCAGATCCATTATTAACCAACTTTTTGCTAGTTATGGCTAAAAATGTGACAGTTTCCAGTCACTCTAAATCGGGTATTTTTAATACTACCGTTAAGATTTTGTGTTATTTTTAAAGGTTAAAAAATGTCCGTAAGATGCTGCCCTCTCTTGAATTATTTTACAAGTAAAAAATCAATAAAACTGACATTAAAGGTCTAACAAAGGAAGAGCACCCCCCATTCTTGATTCTGATTGGCTGTTACCTTTCGACAACAAAGAAAATGGTTTTCAATAACTTTTACTGCTACGATTTCTTTTGTTTCATTTCAAAAATGATAAACGAATGTTTTAGACCATTTTAAAAGTATTTTTTGACAAATTATAAATTATTTTGATAAAATATGCTAAAAATAAAATTATTTTAGAAAAATAGTTAAGACTTTAGCAAAAATTATTTACTTATCTGCAACGTAAAATTGGGAAAGAAATCACTGATGTCAGCAAAACTTTTTGGTTGGTGAGTAACGTTTATTTTAGATTTGCTGCTATCGAATATTTTTATAATTATAAATAAAAATTTATTTTTGAAAAAACTTTCATTCACTTTTATACCTGACAAATTATTAATATACTTTTTACAAACAAAACTAAAGTGAATATAATATTAAAAGATGAATATATTTTGACACTTGAGTTTGTGAATTGACCAATTAAAAGTTTAGACTTTTATCTCACTTGGCCAATAAAATAATCAGCAAAAAAAAAAGGTTAAACCACTTTAAATAAACCACCAAAATTAAATGTTATATCATTATACAGTTTTGATAAATATGTAACACATGAAATGATAATCTTTGAAGTATTTGTTAAATAAATGCACTGTCTCCTATTATAAAATGGTACTATATTGAAATGTAAAATAAATCCCCCTTTGCTTTGACGTCTATGTTAATGATAGAGGACAGTGCATTTATGCAACTACAATGTGTACTGATATTACATATTTAATATTTTGTAGACTATTTGCAGGGATTTTAAAATGAGTAGGATTAACTCTATTTTGTAAAAGTAAATGTAAATCAATTCAAATTTACTCTTTTTAATTATCATTATTTAATCTACATGCTTATATTACATATTTGTTAGCAAAGTAAAGATAGATGTATTTTCATTTTAACATTAGGTTATTATATTAAGGTCAGCACATTTACTATCATCCAAATCAAAGTTTGTAATATTTTATCATTTTATATTTATATACATTGAAAAGATAGTTGTTTAGAAGGTCATGTGATGATGAACTCCAGAAATGATAGTTTATGCTTAGATCCAAAAATTGTTAGATTTAAATCACCATTTTGCTTCTCTGTTAACCCTTTCAACAATGATTATTTAATTGGACAAATGAATTAAAAATCAAAACTTTTAATTGGCCAACTCACAACTTTAACAAAATCTATTGTTAAAATAGATTCACTTTTAATAATATAAATATGTTAGTTCGTTTGTAAAAAGTATATTACTAATTTTTCAGATTATGAAAGTAAACAAAAGTCTTTTCAAAAATAAAATTTGATTTATAATTTAAAAAATATTCAATTGCAGTGAAATAAGAGTAACCGCTATTTGACCAACCAAAAAGATTGCTGACGCAATCAAACGTGATCTTTTTTTTTTCAGTTTAACGTTATGATAAATATGTAGCAATAAATAAATAATTCTTGGTAATATCTTAACTATTTTTCTAAAATAATTTGATTTTTAGTATTATTTTATCAATAATAATTTGTAATTCAATTCAAATATTGTTTAAAATGTTGTAAACATTCGTTTATCATTTTCGTAATAAAAATCAAAACGAACGTAACTTTTTACTTTTTGGCAGCCATTTTCCTTTTTGACAGAAGTTGGACAGCCAATAAGATTCAAGAAAAGGTGGTGAGGCAGTGGTGCTTTGGTTTTGTTTGACATATATGGTCATTTTTATTGATTTTTTACTTGTAAAATAATTCTGAAGAGGGCACCATCTTACAGAACTTTTGATTTTCTTTTGAATAACGTATAATATGTATACGTGGGATAAAAAGTAGCCGATTTAGAGTGACATCAAATCTACTCATTTTTTTACGAGTCAGGCAGTTTAAAGATTAAATATACATGCTATTTAAAACAATAATATAATGTAAAAATAGATTAAATAAACTGAATAAAAAATAATAATTATATTTACTTCATTAAGTAGTCTTAATAAAGTAATTAAAGAAAATATATTCTAAAAAAAGAATTTCAAACAATGTATACTATAATTAGTTCTTAATAAGTATAAATAGAAATGATCACAAATAATTGAAAGTACTAAAGTAAGCATAAATATCATATCAACTTTATTTTTATCGATCTTAAATTTATCGGAAAATATGTTCAAGTTTAAAAAAATTCCTTATTCATAAATTTTTTTTTCCATATCACCTTTTCTATATTAATTATTCATTATTATTGTAGTTTTCTGCAAACTTTTTATAAACAGTACTTAAATTGTCTATCTTCTGCCATTTCTTTTACAAGTGAGTTTACCTCAGCTTTATTTACTATATAATTTTTTCAGTGATATCAGCATTTCTTACCTATATATTTAGCTTTTAATCCTTTCTTGGAATCACCTCATTGATTTTGAGATATTTTTTTCACTAAGTTACATTTCATACTCATAAAAACATATTTATTAAAATCTATCTTTTCAAACACTACATAATCTTTATTTCTTATTTTTTAAAAAAGCCATGGAATGTTATCTTAGTTGTTTAGTAGTAAGCTGTTTTAATTTCATATGATAGAAATATTTTTTTTATTCTTAAAGCACACATAATACTATCTTAAAACTCCATATCAGTTATGTTAATTTACTTTGTTGTCTTTAATTTGTATTTAAATTGCAAAAAACATTTCACATAATGTTGCTATGAAATATGTAGGAGGCATTAAGTCAAACTCTCACCTCTGTTAATAATAGTAGTTTTTGCTTTTATCACATAATCTACTCATGCTATAGCATTTTGATAAAAAAATTCTTGAGAATTTGATATTATTTTAGGTCTGAATCAAGAGTTTTGAAATTTAATTACAATAAAAATTATTATAGACTCAAATTCTGTTTTATTGTTCATAAATCCAATGCTGTGGAACCTTGTATTCATTGATATGACAACTTTGAAATCCAGCTTATTCTTTGTACTGATTTGAGTCCATTTTTTTCTGAAAATGATTTACAAAGCTCATTATATATTCATTACACCCATAGAAGACTGATAAATACAGAATTTATAACTTTTTCAACTATGATTACTATCAATAATACCCCTACTTTTTCTCTGCTATTTGATGTAACATACTATTTAAATATTTGAAGATAATTCTGACAGTAATTTAATAGGTGAAGTAGAAGTTTTCATTTTCAAATTGCAATCAGGCTTAATAACTTTTTTTCTTTTAGTAGCAAGTGTAATGCAAACCTAGCTAATGTTCAACATTAGTTAAAAATTGTATATCTAAGTAGGTTATTTAGGTATAAATGAAGGATGGAAAATTGTTGATATATTTTGTAATTTCTATGCCATTTGGAACATTGGATTTGATGCTAAATAAATGACATTCTGGTTCTGTCACTTATAGTTGTATTACCTTTATGAAGTTCCCAAGCAAAAAATCATCCAAATATTATTTTTATATCTCACCTTATTTTCATATAATGGACTAGTCCAGATTCCATCTTGTCTTGATAGAATTGAACATTCATCACCACAGACAAATAAGATATATAATAGATAACATACATCCAGTGGTAAGAATGGGTGAATACATGATGATGCACACTGAATCTGAATGTTTGCATTATGGAATCGATTTAAGTCATAAATAATCAATCCATTTGGAGATGAGGTTAGACAATAAATGCCAAAGCTGAATGGAAGTAAGCAAGAGGTCCATGTTCATGACTGCAAGAGTAAATCTTGAAATAGTTTTTTGGTTACAAAGAGAATTTGCTTTGGTATTAAGTGCAATGCAGAACCTAGCCAACATTCAATATTAATTTAAAATTGTATATCAAACTAGGTTTTTTAAGAATAAAAGAAGAATAGAAAATTGTTAAAATTTTCACCATTTGACAAGTGAGAGGCAAAATGAGTCGTTTTTAAACATTATGGATTATTACTCTAAGTTGATTTATGGTATTATTTAGTATCCTCATGTGAGTAGTTTCTTTAATTTTTCTTTTTACTTTTTGCCCAATAGTTTTGTTTTACCAATCAAACATATGTTCATTCAACCATGTATGGTCGTCTACTTTTGATATATCTATTTTTTTTTTTTTTTTATGTAATCATTATTCTTCTATTAATCATTCTTCAGTGGTGAATTATTTGTTTGGTTACAATATATATATAAATGAAATGTTATTTAGGTACATTCGTGTTTAATTTAATGTAGTAAAAATATAAATAACAATGATTCAAACAGATTATACTGGTCTTCAACTGAAAATAAATATTATGAAAATAGTTGTAGAGTTGCTGCAAACATTGATCTGAAAATAAATGGCGAGGCGCTGCAAACATTGACGTAACGTCAGCGCCTCTACAACTTGATGACCAGATGACCTGGTCGAATCGTTGGTAAATATTTTTTTACTATAATAAATTATGGATGGATGTAATCAGATAACATATTATTTATATCTGTAGCCAGTGAAAACCTTTTTAATATAGATGTATTAAGATTTTTTTTAAAAAAATAAAATGTTTGCATTAAAACTTATTTATAATTTAGATTTTGTCTCCCTCTTTTCATCTTAATGATGCACTGCTAAAAAACGAAATTGATTTCAGCAATTAGGGTGCAATTTAAAATGATGTGTGACAGCCAATTAATGTGAAAGTGTCGTTATTCATTATTATCTTAAGTGGAACGTAAATATATTTAAATCAATATTTTAAACCTAAACGTTCTTTTTTTCCCTTTCATTTAAAGCTGTAGTTTTTTTTTTTTTTTAAAAAAAAATAAATCCTGTTTCACTAACTTTTTGAGATACATAGTGTTTTTACAGACCGTTAATTACATTAATGTATATACTTTATCAACAGCTATGCTACCGCGTGACTAAGAAGTGCCTTTGTGTAAGGTAAATTTTAGCCCCCCCCCCCCCCTCATTCTATAAAATAAAATTTGTAAATTAAAAGACATTTTTTGCCAGTGTTTTCGCAAGAAAAACTTGGAAATATAGCTTTAGTCATTTAACGTGTTTGATAAATACCTTACGTGTTATATTCATTTATTTCTATAACATAAACACGAAGAACAAAATGCATGCTAAAATAAAATAAATTAATTAGATTTGCCAAGTCATCTTGATTAAAAATCTTTCCATTAATCTTTTTTAAAATAAATCAGTTTACATGTAAAATTAAAGTAATAGTAATGAAAACGTTGCATTGCTTCTTCCTCTTCTCATGCTGGGTCTGATATTATGTAAGTAATTATATAATATATAAGCTACTGACCTGGTTATTAAAAATATTATGTACATCCAGAATATTATCCTTTGGAAGCTCCATCCTTCATAGCAAGGAGCAAAAAGAACTTGGCACCTGACTTATCTGCATTATTCTTTCGTAATCAATATTTAGATCAATTTTAACCAGCAGGTTAGTAATTCATTAAAGTAATTGCTTGTTTAAAAACCCATTGAAAATCTCATGCATAAACTTATTCGCATTTCCTATTATCAAAACTATATTCCTTCAATAATAATATATTTACACAAAGACTATTATTTAATTTTTTATTTGGTGTTATTCACTATAAAAAAAACTACAATTTACTATATATAGTCCGATATTTTTAATTTTTTTATATTGTTTATATTTTATTAGGACCACCAAACTAGGCCAATTTTAAATAATGCAGCTAATATAACTTTTACATCCCATTAACATCTTTTTGTTAAAAAGAAAGTTCTTTGTTTTCCAAATCCATTAGTTATTTTTAAATCAGAATCTCCCTGACACAAAAAATGGTTATATTTTCTATTAAGAAGGGAATAAACTTTTGGTTTATAAATATATAAATAGACTATTTATTACAGTAAACATACTTTTACTTATTTTCTTTCAATAATAAAAAATTTTCCATGAAATTTGTTAATTAAATACTTTATCATGAAATATATTTTTAAAAATTATGTTTTTACTCATTCTATTTTTCTTAGATTTGAACCATGAGTTTTTAACAAAGAATACATACAAAAAAAAAATGTTTAGTAAAATGTGTAAAAAGATAATACATCATCTAAAAAAACAGATAATATCATTATTAAAAATAAAAAAAAGCTATTAGGTAAAATATGCAAAACGATAATGTGGGAGAATAATAATAAAAAGAGAAAGATAACACCATTAAGAAATGTTAGAACAATACAGTATCGAACACAGACGCAACATTTCAGAGGGAATACTCTCCCAATACTCTCTAGTAAGCAACACATTTTAAATTAATAAAACATTATTTTTTTATTTTTTTTTCATATGTCATAGCATTGGCCAGGACGCAAAACCACAACCGTCTGCATCCAACTACTTGCTTGCAAGGCAGCTGTGATGACCTCTTGGCTAACAACGCTTGACAGTAAAACATTATTGATAATCGTAATTTCATCATATGCAGAATTACAGTAATTATGAGACAATAGTTTTAAAATAAGTTTTATATTTAAGGCAATTTGTTAATAATAAGATGTTACTTTGTATATAAAGTAGGATAATGTTTGGGAAATCTATATATTGAAATCTATATATTTTTATTTACATATAAATTTTATTAATAATAGTGACAAAAGAGTAACAGCCTGTTCAGTTTTGTGCTGTGGTAGAATATATATATATATATATATATATATATATATATATATATATATATATATATATATATATATATATATGTTAATTCCAATATTTTCACAGATGAATGATGATTTCATATTATTATTATTATTATTTTTGGGATATTCCATGTGGTAAAATAGCTAAAATGCTGATGTTTTGGTACAATAACAAGTATCTTTTTCAGCATTCTCTTTCTCAAATCATATGGATGCTTGTGAGATTTAAAATCATTTTTATCTTTTTGTTTCTTCTCATACTTAAAGTATATTGGTTGAAAATTTTTAAATTTTATTTTGTCCTCCAATAGCTTCTTCCAAATGTTGTTAATCTTCTTTAATTCACACTTTTCGTTTATGCTATAGAGATTTTTAAAAAACCCAAGAGCATAAATGAAAGGTGTGAATTAAAGAAAATTAACAACATTTGGAAAAAGCTATTGGAGGACAAAATAAAATTTAAAACTTCTCAACCAATAGAATTAAAGTATGAGGAGAAACAAAAAGATAAAAATGATTTTAAATCTCACACACATTCATATGATTTGAGAAAGAGAACACTTTGAAAAAGATACTTGTTATTGTACCAAAACATCAGCTAATTAGGTATTTTACCACATGGAATATCTCAAAAATAATATATATATATATATAGGCTAGAGCAACTGCCACAATAAGTTTAAATAAAGAAATATTTCTCTTATGTTTAAATAACAAATAATTACAATCAGATTGCATTTCCATAAATAAAGTTATTCAGAAATCTAAACATTTACATATAAGTTTTATTAATTATCATGACAAAATGGCATCGGTCTATTTAGCATAATGATAAGAGTATATGTGTATTATATTTTGAGCTTGTGTGTAGAAATGTGAAGTCGGGGTAATTGTCATAACCAAGTAAAGGAAAATTTGTCCTATGTTTAAATAAAAAATATTTACTCTCATAATGTATTTCTAATGATGAAATTATTCAAAAATGTAAATAATTTTATTTACCTATAAATTTTATTAATTATCTTGATGTCTTGGCATCCCAGTCGTGAAGAACCTTTGTGCCCCACTCAACGTTTGTACCTGCACACAACAGCTCTGTGGGCTATACTATCATAATTACCTAAAAATGTACATGATTTTAAATCATTAATAATTCAATGTATTAATCAACAATGATGTATATTAAATATCTGTTCAAAACAGGTAAAATAATTTTATTTTACAACAATTCCTTAACATAATCTATATAAAACTCCACATAATCTATTATAATATTAAAAATTATAATATTTAAACTTACTTTAATGGATGGCTACTACATTGTCAAATAGCAAGTCATATTGATACATTTCTTGCTCATGAGACAGGCTAACTTAACTTTCTCTAATATTTGGATAACTTGAAATTAATAACAGGAGCAGAGATCTATCCACCAAAAGCATAGAAATTCCAAATAAAAACTAGTAACTTATAAATATATTTTTCATCTAAAATAAGATATATCTTTAAAAAGTTGGAAATATAAATATATAAAACATAATTGTATTTACAAATTTATTACATGAAATAATAAATTTAAAATTTGATAATTTAAAAAAGATACATTTTATAATGAAAAAATATGATAAACTTATTTTGATACCCAATAATACTTTATATTAAGAACAATGTTTATGTGAATTTAAAATACTTTTAGTATTTTCTTAGAGGCTGATAAGAATTTATGAAGAACTGGATCAAAGCATTTTGTCTGCTTTTAGCTAACAGATTCATAAAGATTATCTTTATATAAAAAATGAATTTAAAAACTAAAGAAAGATCACATTGGAAACATCCAAAATATTTTTTTTCTTATAATATTAATATTATCTATGTTTTGATTACTATTTACAATGCTTTTTTACAACCCACTATTGACAATTTTGATTGCCCCAGCAACCTTCTTTAGAACTTCTACTGTTAATAGCGGTTTATAAAAAAGTATTGTAAAAGTAATAAAGAAAATAATTGATATTAATATTATATAGATTTGACAATGCAATAAGAAAGATAAACTTAAAATTTTTCTTAATATATAGAAAAAATGTACAAACTTTTATTTATACTATCTTAACTTCATTGATTTAGAAAATGTTAAAACATTTAATAACAGAACACGTTTGAATTTGTGATAAATAAAATTTATTTAAA
This sequence comes from Epiperipatus broadwayi, assembly GCA_028023455.1. Classification (NCBI taxonomy): domain Eukaryota; kingdom Metazoa; phylum Onychophora; class Udeonychophora; order Euonychophora; family Peripatidae; genus Epiperipatus; species Epiperipatus broadwayi. The sequence continues at coordinate 40,919 of JAQFVV010014313.1, forward strand.
GCTGAGCACTTTTAATACTTAATAAGATCATAATCATAGCATAATAAGACTAAAGGAAGTCATATTATGCTGATTATGATATGATTCAGTATTGAAAGCATTCAGCTTTAAATAAGTTTTCTTTATCACAACTTTGAATATGTTCTGTTGTTAAATATTTTAACATTTTTTAAATAATTACAATTACTGCAGAAAACAGGTCAACATTTTTTTTTGTTTTAAATTTAATAACACCTTTTGTACAAAAATATTTAGTCTATAAATAAGATAATATTAATGGAATCAAAATAATGTAGACATTTTTGAAATAAATAAGGTTTACTTCAATGATGTATATAAATCTATAAGTGCTTTGCGCACAGACAATGAAGCTTTAAATTTAATTGTATATTAAGCTAAGTGTTTTTGGGAGATATGTATTCCCATATTCATAGCTAGGGGTGTAATGAGAAAATATCTATAATGCATGTGATATGCCAATATATGTAAATTTGAGTGCATTATTTACAACATCCATTTTTTTGATATGAAGAAGCAA
>JAQFVV010014314.1:0-41423 GCA_028023455.1 Epiperipatus broadwayi
GTGATCGGGCGACCAAGCGTCACGGTCACATATATATATATATATATTGTTTATTTAATTGATAGGGTTTCATGAAAATATTTTTAACACATAGCTTCTTAAATTGTTTTTTTTTTAAATAAAAACACGAGTTAACCTTTAGAAATTTATTTTGAAATGTTATATAATCTTTATCACGTATTTCGGTCAAATGTTTGTGATCATATGCCCTCCACAAGATGTTAAAAAGATAGAAATCAATGTCTACCTTGTGCGAGAGTGATATAGTAAAAATTAACACTAGAAATATTATTCATTAAGTGGATAATCTCTAGTCTAATAAATGAATAACAAAAATTATTAATATTCTTTCATAAAGTGATTGTGTCATAGTTATGAGGGCAGCCAGTTTGATACTTATCAATTAATTTGTAGTAATTGCCTATCTATCTATCTATCTATCTACCTACCTACCTACCTACCTACCTACCTACCTACCTACCTACCTACCTACCTACCTACCTACCTATCTATCTATCTATCTATCTATCTATCTATCTATCTATCTATCTATCTATCTATCTATCTATCTATCTATCTATCTATCTATCTATCTATCTATCTATCTATCTATCTATCTATCTATCTATCTATCTATCTATCTATCTATCTATCTATCTATCTATCTATCTATCTATCTATCTATCTATCTATCTATCTATATATCTATCTATCTATCTATCTATCTATCCATCTATATACTTAACATTAATGAAATTATCTATAAAAGATGTGTGATCTAGGCCAATTGATAAGTGTAAGTGATGGTTAAACATGAAATACACATGGAAATCATACATCTTTTTCACATGTCTTTGGTCATATGTTTATGATTACAACCGCTTTACAAAGCATTAAAATTGGATATAAACAATTCCCTCTTTTGTGTGAAAGTGATATAGTGAAAATTAAACAACAGAAATATTATTCATTAAATGAATAATCTCTAGTCTAATGAATGACTAATAAAAATTATTGTTATATAATCTTTCTTTAAAGTCAAAAGTAATTTTTAATAAATAGTTTTTAATAAGATTGGATAAACTTTTTTAATATATTGTATGTAAATCCTTATTACTATGAAGTGTGTCTTCAATGTGGAGATGCCATAGCTTCTAGACATTTTTATTTATCATAAGAGAAAAGCATGGTTTTTAAATTGTCAAGAAAATTTTTATTACATTTTAAATCTAATGAAATATAACTTTATGTATTAAACTCTATTTTAAATAGTTCTATAGCATTGACCCATAAGAATAGTGATTCTTGGTATTTTTTTCATTTTTAGAATAATGACTATCAGAACTTTAGAGTACATGTAAATAGAGTTGGATAATCGTTGTTCAGGTTATAAATCTTTACACAAGAATTTAAGCTGAAGTTGCAAGAAGAGCAATGCCAAAAAATTTACTGATTATATTATTTGCAAAAACTTTTGTATATTAATTTATTACTTAAAGAGTAATATTGTTGGGTAAAAATTTTAACTGTCTCAAATTTCATCATTATATAACTGCTTTGAATTGATATTATGCTTTTTCAACTAGATTTATATTATAAAATAATTTTATAATCATTAATATAATCAGTAATATATTACAAAATATTGATTAATTGTTTTACATATCAACCATAATGTCTTTAAGATATAAATAAAGCTATTTTTTCTTCTTGATGAGTGCTGATTCAGCATAAAATGTATCTTGGGGGACATTTGTCTTTTATAAGAATTGAAGTTTATATCTGTGCTAGAGAAAAACTGTAGTTTAATAAATGATTAATGATAAACGTAGTTACGTTTATCAAAAATGTACGAAGTCGAGATTGTGAGTGAAGCAAGTTTGGCGGTTGTAAATAAAGATGTGACAATTCGCCATAGATGAATACTCTTCATGTAATAAATATATATATATGAAAGCTGGTGACCCGGGCCAACTGATGAGTGCTGGTTCAGTATGAAATGCATCTTCGGGGACATTTGTCTTTTATCTTATCTTCATTTATATGAAGAATAAAAAAGAAAGAGGAAGTATAGAGATTGTTAAAGTAATCGATAAGAAGATAACTGATACTCTTTTAAAAATTGTAAGAAAGATTTACAAAAGAGCAAGATAAACCAATGTATGAAGAAAAAAAGAAATATGAAAAAAAAAAATTACATGATCTATTAAGATGATTTGAATATTTAGATTTTTTAAAATACAGTACTAAAAAAGTTAATAATGACATAAAAATATACAACTGAGTGTATGGAAAGTTATAAAAAAGAATAAAAGTCTTCAAAGTATAAAATATCTTAGTTTTGAAGTTGTTTCAGAAATTAAGATGACTTTATAAAGTGTATTGAAGAGTTTTATAAAAAAGTAAAAAACAAAAAATAAAGTATCCCCTACAACTAATACATTTTTGGAATTGCCCACCATTTTAAATGAAGAGGTAAGACATATAATTAAACTATTGAAAAGAGAAAAGCTCCAGAAAACAATGTAATTATTAAGATTTTAAAAGAAGATGAAGAAATAAAAAAACTTTTAGCAAAATTATATTTTAAATATCTAAATAATAAATATGTATCAAATGATTGTAAGCATGCAGTATTAATATTGATATTTTTAAAAAAGTGATAAAGAAGTTATTTTAAAATTTCAGATCTATCAACTTCTAATGGTTTTATACAAAATCTTAGAGCTACTTACAATCTGTCTGCAATTGATTTTGAATTTTAATCAATCTAAAAAACAAGCATGATTTAAAGGTGGCTTTACATAGTGGATTAATCCATGTATTGTGAGAAGTTATGTAAAGGGTTAATGAATATGAGTTGTCATACACTTTCAATTTGTAGATTATAAAAGGCATTTGATTCACTAAGGAGCACTGTGGTGATTAAAGCTTTGAATCATCAAGATATAAAACAACAATATTGTCATATTTTAAATTATATTTATCAAAATGCAAGAGCAGCAATTAGAATACATAGTGATAATAAAAAGATTAAAATTGAGAACTTTTTTAGTAATTTTACAAAAAGTATTTTGTGGACTAAAATGGGAAGCTAAAGAAATAAAAGTAAATGGAGATTATTTGTCATCAATATTTTGTAAATGGTATGTAGTTTTTGAAATAATTTTTTAGAGCTTCAGGAAATGTTGCAATAGTTATAAAATAAAATTAAATAGATTTTTTCAGAAATAAAAAATAAAGACTGGTAACTGGGAATTAGAAGTTAACAACTACATATACCATGATCACATTGCTAATAAAGCTAAAAACATAAAAAATAAAATTAATTATAAAATTAAACTTGGAAGAAATGCTTTTGGTACAATGTCTATGTCTTTGAAAAGAAAGATTTTTCATAGATGTTTTTTATTAATTCTTATTCTTGTATCTGAGACTTAGACATTTAACTTAAAAGCAATAAAGAGACTTCAGACAACTAAAGAATTTATAGAAGGATGCATGTTAGGAGTAGCATGAAGAGATAAAAAAGAAAATGGATTGATAAGAAAAAGGTAGATACTGTCATAGAATGGATATGTTGCTAAAAAAGATGGTAATAAATATACAGTTGAAGTTTTAAATTAGATCTCAAAAGATTATAAAAGAAACATATCCTGAAATGAATAAATGACATAAGAAAGTCTGTTGGTGTGATATAGAGAAGTGATATTAGGGATTGGGGGAACTGGATTAAATTGAGATAGATAGAAATATATTCTGCAGTAGATTGATAATGTTTCAAAAAAGCATTTATTAGAACTTGGCATCCCATGTTTGAAATTATTACATATATCTGTTAAAAAACAATCACTTTATACATGTTTAGAAAGTAATTTACCAAGGATTTATTTATAATTTTGTCACAAGCAATTAACATGCTCCATATGTTAAACTATATCAATAATTATGCGCTTATAACGCTGTTAAAGACATTAATATTTTTACTATTGTTTTATTTCAAGAGTGATTTATTATCTAATTAATCCGTTCCTGTAATGTGTTGCTATAAAATATCTTTTAAATATGTTCTTTTTTATAACAAAGCGTAGATATTAAATGAAGGTTACAAAATTTTTCTTATGTAGTTGGTTTTATTTAATGAATGTGATTTAATCAAGTGATTGTATTTTCTTCCTAATAATTTTATTAATGGATTTTGTATTGTATGTAGCCCTGGAATATTTAAATTTATTCATATAGTGTGGTCAATATATATATAGTTCATTTATTTCTATTTTCTCGATTTATTTATATATAGGGTATATGAGCACAGACTTTCATATGACCCACCATTTAGACTGAGATTCTTGTCATAACCATGTTGACCCAAGGTCAATCTAACCCCTCATGTACAGGACATAATCCATTTAATACATATACAAGGGATAGGCAGACATTTCTACTATGTATATAACTGAAATACAGGTCTTTGAGCATTTCATCATCAGATTTTCAATTGGATGAACAGTTGAAGAGTTGGAGTGTGGAGTGGATTGAAGCCTGTTTATTAAAGTATACATATTTGCTATCTTAATATATATCTGAGCACTTATAGCATATATGTGTAGAGATGGTAATCTGGACCAACTGATGAATCTTTGTTTAGCATGAAATATGTATATTGATGATTATTTATCTTTTCAACATATATGTGTTCAAGTGTATCAGTGTTATGAGATAGAGTGGAGAGTGGTGGGTAGTGTGAAAGTCTGGGTTCATATACCCTACATATTACATATATAGACACAGGTATACAATAATACTGTGTTTCAGTTATCTATTTATTTATATAATTTATACAAACACTATTCTGGCTTTAAGCATCAGGAAATAAATTAACACATATATTTAAAACAATATTTTATTCAATATAATAATGTAATAACTACACAGCTCCATTTTTAATGTTGGGCTAAATTACAGAGAACATAAGTTATTCCCAAAGAATTATGGTAGACCACAACAATCTTACATAAACAAAGAATGAAATTGTGTAATAATAATTTATTTACAAATGTACTTATTAATTGATGAGCAATTTATTTTCTTTAATAAAATTAACAAATCATATAACAGTAATTTATTTACAAAGTATAATCATTAATTGATATGCAATTTATTTCTTTAACCAAGTCCTTTAACTTTTATCCATTATAGTATCAATATATTAATAAATAATATAATACAATCACTATACCTTTAACCTTGACTTCAATAAACTTAAATATAATTTTGTACATGTATGAATTCATAAATATAACATTTCTTTGACCTGCATGTCTCCTAATACATACACATACATATGCTTTATATGGGACAGACATCAATGCTATCTTTATAACAATAATCATAAGATATTTTTAGATACTAATCCTCAACAAAACTGCTTATATAATAATAATTAAACAAAGATGGCCTTTTATTTCTAACCCTAACTGAATAAACTTTCTATACAATAATTATAAGAAGTGCCTTTTGGTCCTAAACCTAATTTAATACAATTTACACAGGAATGACTTGTTCTGAGATCAATTCCTAACTCATTAAATTGATAGGAAAATATTCTGCAATATGAATGCATACATATGTAAACTTAATAATATTAAAATTTTCAGTAATCAAATATAAATTTAACTATAAATAAATGAGACTAAGGAAATAATTACATTGTTAACTACAATTATTTGAGGCTAGGTAATTTATATGTGTGCATTGTATTTACATGATTATCATTATTTCTTTATCCTTTCCTCTTATTAATAATTTATACAAAATTCATAACTTAGCATACATATGAGGTATATAATAATTATCTTTTTTATTTTTTAAAAAATAATTTTAACTGTAAAGAGAAATTATTACAAATTCATTACTTTTGTCTTTAATTGGCATTTCCTTTCAAAATAATATCTGGATAACAAATACTATTTACAAATTCAGATTAGTTAAAATAAAGTACAAGTCAGACTAAATATAAGACTCATCAAAAACAAAATAATTATCATTTACTTCTTTCTGAAAAATATTAAAAGTTTAAGGTGATAATAGTCTTGTAATTTCTAGCTGCCTTTTAAATAAACCTATTTCTTTATTTCAGCTAGAATTAATCAAAGTATCGTTAAAAAGCGTTTTAGATAAGCGTTTTAGATTAGATCTAGCTAACTGTTAGTAGTGTCCTTCCTTTTTATTTGCAAAGGATAGTGAAATTCCTGGATTTAAATGAAGTAGTATTCGTTTCTGATCAAGAGAAAAGAAAACTGATTTTATAAAAAGAAAATTTACTTCTCTCTTTGCACACTCATTTCAGTTTCTTCTTTTTTTATAACCAAAAGTAAAAAAAAATCATGTTTTTTACATTGAAATGAATAATACATTGTTCATTCCAAATTCTCGAACTTAAAAACAAAACAAACAAAAGAAAATAATTGTATTTATTAAGAATTTTCTTAAAGTCCAATGTGCATTTTACTGAGCTGTTTATTCAGCCATTGGTTGATATAGTAAGATTTTCAGTTGCAATTTGATAATAAAGTCTATCTGGGGGCTTTTTTTATGGCAACAGTGGAGAAGAAGCAATTGGTGTAGAGAAAAAAAATGTGTTGTATTTCTTCTTAGTTATAAGTAAGGTTTAAGTTGAATGAAATTTTTCTTCTAAATAGCTCTGTGTAAATACAATACATCTATATAACATGTAAATTTTGATAATAAAGTCTATCTGGAGGCTTTTTTTCATGGCAACAGTGGAGAAGAAGCAATTGGTGTAGAGAAAAAAATGTGTTGTATTTCTTCTTAGTTATAAGTAAGGTTTAAGTTGAATGAAATTCTTCTTCTAAATAGCTCTGTGTAAATACAATACATCTATATAACATGTAGATTTAATGTTCATTTGATGCTGTTGGATTTCTTTATCCAATACATTCATTAGCAAGAAAGGCAAGTCTTCATTTAAGTTTTGTATTAGCAGTGATTGTATTTCATTTTGAAGTAATTTAAACATTGTTCTATTTTTATTTGTCTTTATTCATCTAGAGGTAAGATTATGGATGGCATTTGATATATATATATATATATATTGTACCTATATTGATATAGGCACATATAATTTTTATCTAAAATTATTATTAAAGTAATCGTTCATAAAAGAAAACATAAAATTGGGCGTTGAAGAGTTTATTGCAGTTTGTTTTAGAAAAAAGATAAGAATTAAATAGTTTTCTAGCGTTAGTTTTTGAAATAAAAAAAGCTACAATTAATTAATCCTAAGGGGGGAGGGGGAGTCTTGGTTTGAGACATGAAACTAAAGGTTTACAAAAGGAAATAGATGGTTTTTGTTAGTATTCGTAGAGGTATAGTTTGGGGGGTTAAAGCATGCAAATCTCTTTTCAATCAGTTTAATTAAAGAAAAATAATGTTAAAACTAATATATGACCGTATATATGTGCGATTGTCAACAATAGAATAAATGTTATTATAAATAAATGAAAGTTAAAAAAGATTATTATTAAAAAACACGGCAATGGTTATTAATTAAAATATAAAACAACATCTCTGCATGGCTATTACTGATTAAGCAATCTTCCAAAACATGTTTATCAAAGAATTAATTGATAAGGAATTTGACAACAGATCTTTGCCGGAGATATCAGAAAGACAACAAGGCGCAGGTATAAATAGACCTCTTTTATCGGACAGTAATTCATTCCACAAATTAATTGAGTTGAGACAGATCAGTTCCACAAATTAATTGAGTGAGTGCAGTTCAGAAATTAATTGCGTAGTTAACAAACAAAATGCAGTGTTGAAAAGATCTTGGGAACGCACGTTTATCTCCAGCCCAGATGTCTGAGAAAACAGCAGATCTGCCCATGAAATAATGTCAGCTTAACATCTTAGAAAATCTCCGCCAGTATCTATTTGTCTCCGATAGCAATAATCGTGAAAATCAGGAAACTCAGCAAGGAAATGTCCCAGCCAGCTGGTAAGCATTTATAATGGAAATATCCTCACCGAAAGCAGCCTCCAAAGAACAAAATTCTACGTCAACATTCAAAATCCTAGGTAAAACATTTGCTTATTTTTGTTTATACTGTAATAGCCATTGCATTTCATTAATTCGTGCGAATCCTCCAAGAGTCTAATTATATGAACTCGATATCATACATAAATGAACTATTGATATGTGTGTGATTAAATTTCAAATGCTATGTAGTCCTTTATCATCATTATTATGTGTGTGCAGGAGTTAATATGTGTGTGATCCTTTTATCAATATTATTAGTCAAAGTAGATAAATTCCCAGTATTCTGTTATGAAAATATTCAAGAATATTTAGACTATTTAGAAATGTTAATTTAAAATATGCGTGTGTTTTATTAGAATTATAAAATGTTTAAATTTAGTAAATAAATGTTAGTTAATAAATTATCTTTAAAATTAAACTTTATCTGTCGGTCAATTCTTTTTATCAATTCTTTTTACCAAATTCTTTTTATCAATTCTTTTACGATTCCTTTTATAAATTCCTTTTACAATTTTTTATCAAGTCTTTTAAACACTAATTATGTATAATCTATTAGTGATTACAAACAGCTGAGCTAGTCATGGATTTAGGCGTTGGGTTAGTGGCCATTGCTCAAAGTGCGTTATTTATTCATCCTTGAATAGATAGCTGGCGCCCGTGTTTATACACAAACAAAAAAAGGTGCTTTGAACTTGGTGTTGAACTCAACAGCCGAGAAGTTATGTCCTGGAAATGTAACGCTAATTATATATTTTATAGCTATCGTTTGGGCATACATACTCTCCGAGTATGTTCTTCCTGCCTAAGAGGCCGGTGATTCGAATACACACATATTCGAACATGGTTCAATATATATATATATATTGCAACAGGGCAGGTATAATCAAACCCTGTTGTGATAATTAGACAAATACGTATTCGTATACTTAACGTATTATTAAAATATATATATATTATTACTAATGTATTATAAATAAATAAATATATATATATTGTAACCGATGGAATTGATGATTGCTGTATTCCATTTAAATTGAAGAAAGAAGGCTCCAAACGCTGGTGCCATTTTGTAACTGATTGAATTGATGAATGCAGGTGATGGTTAGGATGATCAATCCGATCTGATAAAAAAAATCCAAAATCTAATTTAAATTAATCTAGTCTAGCTCAATCGGGTCTATTATTATGTAATAAACCATGACAAAGCACAAATAATCTCTCTTAAAGTCTAATTTGTTTAAGCTATATATGGAAATGAAAGAATGATGAGATTATCCGCTCCAGACATCAACAAATCCATCACATTACAAAGTACACTGCACTGAGCAACGAACTAGCATATCATCACCCTAAACACTAACATATGATTAGGCTAACTACTTGATTAGCAATCTAATGAAAATCAAATCCAATTGATAACTAAAGCAGATTTCAATATATATTTTATTAACCTATTATTATTGTAGTAATTTAAATCTACTTCATTATTTAATGATGCTGCATTTTATCTTAACGGATAAGCTTCTAAATACCTATAATTGTATTTAACAAAACATTTTTACATATAGACACTATTTAAATATCAAAACAAAATAATATTTGAACCAAATATATATCTAGTTTAATAAACGCTAAATAGAAAGTATAAACATTCGTGTCAATAAGCGATACATAATTCTTCTACTCCAATATTTAATTAATAATTTTCTATTGAAATCAACTAGTTTTTATATCAGTTTATAAACACTTTGAAAACCTATGCACTCCTTTAAAAGTTAAACAAATTAATCTGCGTCTAGTTTAATAAGAAGCTATAAAGTAATATATAAATAATTTATTCATATCTTCCAATAAAGTGATACTCAATTATTGCTTCGTTTATGTGTTAAAATAGAATGCTTCACTGTAATTTATTATTAACACTCTATTAGCTCATTTCTAACTCTACAATGTCCAACCACATTACATAAAAGAGATATTAAGTTTCTATTGGGCGTTTATTCACCTATGAGTATTAATATTATTTATTTGAATCTTTAAACAATTGAATATAGAATTGGTTGGCAATAATTAAAATATATGATTATAATTGATATTCATACAAATCAAAACAATATTCAATTAAACCGGTCAATGAAGTTTGTTCTCTTCATTTTATAGAAGTTTAAGAAAAATATCTAAGACGAGTTATTCTGAACCAACGATAAAGCACGATCTATTTAGATTTTTATGACGGAATCAGACAAACATGAAATGATTGACTTTGTAATATTAACTAAGATAAATGATAATATATACATATGTATAATATTCTAATGCAAATATAAATATAAAATTCGTATGGGAATAAAATAAAATACTAATAAGCAAAACATACCATATCTTATATTCTAGCTCACTTACCAAGCCGAGTTTGAACCTTGTTATTTAAATAGCTACGTCATCTTATGCAATCCAAATAAAATAAAATAATTAAGCATAGTCTTGGTATTTAAATTAACTCAATTTATTGGATTATATAAAAGAAAATTGGCAAGATTAATTATAAAATACATCGGAAATTACTTTATATTTCAGATTGATTGACTAATTAAAATGATAAAATTACTATGTGTATCTCTAAATGTATTGCGACAACAATAACGACATAAAAAAAAAAAGAATGAATGAATGGAGAGACCTTTGGATATTTTACTGAAAAATTTATATATAACAGATACCAAAGATATGAAGTCGGATGAGATTGAAGTTTATTTGTTTATCAAAATAATAACCGATAAATGAATATGAAATCATATGATATATTTGAATCTCTCCGATCATTTTCATTTAATAAATTATATTACTCTTAAAGATAATTTAAATAAAATACACATCCTTTTTAAATACATGTAAAAAAAATTATTATGCGCACATTTTTATATAAAAAAAATATCATACCATATATATATATAAGAGTCTGTCCGTTCACTATTTGTCCATTGACTGACTTCAGTTTTTATGATGCAAAGAGAAGTTTATTTCTCAGAAATAATAATTCGAAATAATGCTTCACTAACAGTCCTTTTTCTTTTCCAGAGAGGAGAGTGCAATTTAATTAGCCTTTTTTTTTATGATGTGAATTAATCCAGTTGATCCTGTGTTCCTTTGCTCATGACACGATGTTTATGCAAATCCAATGGTAGTTATATGCTAAACTTTAAACCAGAAATATCTTTGTTTTTAAAACTAAAATAGCCAATTTTTATATAAAGCATTTTTTTTTTATAGGTTTCTTTTTTTTTTACATTTTGTTATCGTTTCTTTGGAAATCCTTCGTAACTGCCCCTTCAACTGATTGAACGGGCAGATAATTTAAGCTTATTTTTTCATGTTTTATGGTTTAACACAAAAAAAAAATATTGAAAAACTTTTATTTGTAAAAATGCAGAAAATAGGTCCGTTGGTGGCAATTACAAAAAGATGATAGCTTCTCTTATAGTCTATTGGCTGCTATTTATGTGTACTCTTTCTGGCATTCTGGTATCATAACAACCACTGAATATCACTCGAATAAAGCTCAAAGCAAACGATAAAACAGAACAAATTTTTCTGCCTGGCATTCAAGTACGATGGAAGTTTGGAGAAAATGGATACATGGAAATTAAATCTAAATTTGATTAGATTTTTTTTATTATTTGTAAACCAAAATACAAAGTTAATATAACAACCTTTATTCACTTTATAAACACAAATAATTTACATATATATATATAATATTTTTTTAAATTAATTTATAAACAAATAAACATAACCCAAAAACATTGAATTATATGTAATAATGTTACTATGGTGACTGCATTAATATACATGAAATATGTAAAATAATATCGATCCTATTTAAGTAAACTTATATTGTACTAAATTGTTTTCAAAATTTATTTATTTACCTATATGTTTTTCCTGAGTTTGATTATAGTGAATTTATTATTTTAAAGCTAGAATCAACAGTAAACAATTCTATTTAAAAGCGTTAGGTTGCCATGGTGATAAATTTAAATCTATATTTCCAAGATCTTCCATTATTTATCTATCAAGCAAAGGAAAAATCAAATAAGATCAACAAATTTCTTTCTTTATTTTTTTTTAAATACCTGGATCATTAATCTGAATATTCACAATATATATATATATATATATATATATATATATATATATATATATATATATATATATATATATTACTTTACTTACAGAACTAATATTTACAAGTTGATGTGTAATCAACGGTCATTTGCATGGTCATATTAAATTGATTTAGTTATTTCAATGAAAAAGCTCATAAAAGAGGTATGGGGGGTATATACTTGCTCTGATTCTTTTTCTTTTGCCAAACCTAGCTATACACATCGTTATGTATATGTATGAGTGCGTTTTTGAATCATTAAACATGAAAATTCACAAAATAAAAATAAAAACATTTTTATTTGATAAACTTTTTAAATATATACATATTAAGTCAACACAAGAACAATAAATGTCAAGATGAAAGACAGTGATTTGCAGAACAATAAAAGTGACTTATAAAAGTGATTTGCAGAAAAAAGTGACTTATAAAAGCCTTGGAATGTCGAGTTCTAATTAAATGCTAATTAGAGAAAAAAAAGGTGTAAAAAGCTTTTACAGTGCATTCCAACGAAGGCACATGAAATCTTAAATGGAAATAGAAAAAGGAACAATGAATGAAAAGAAAGAATTAAGAAAAGGGATGGAGTCAGCAATTCCTGATTTGAAAAGAAAGATAAATTTTATAATAAAAAAAAATTAATTATTATAAGTTCGAGAGTGGAAGAAAGCAGACGGAAGAATTATATATGGAAACAAGAATCCAGAAATCAAGGTTATACATTGATAAAATATGTTCAGGCTGGGGTAGAAACTTCCATGTGCGGGGTGTTCGAATCCGTCCCCTGAATGTATAGCAGCTGCCAATATTGGAGAATGGATGTCAAGCCTGGAAAATCACTTCAATAAGAAACTGTTGGATCGTCATGAGATGTATAAAAGATTAAATAAATAAATAAAATTCAGCCATGGAATCCGAACTTCAAGAAATCTGTTCATCATCCAAAAACTGGAGATTTCTCTTCCACCAGGTGAATCCAATCAATTCCCCAGGGAAAACACAGATACCTTTTCTATTTGATATATATGTGACCTATTAGTAAGCTTAATCCATGTAACTCAGAAAACTGTTGTTTGACCAAATTGTGAACTTGAATTTTTTTTTTTCCTTTTGCACGAAGAGTTTAAATTATTTCCTACTGGATTTATTAGCATATAAATTAGTTCATAATTAAATCTTCAGTGCAAAATACATATTATAGCATATTTGTGTGTGTGTGGGTTTTGGTAAAGAAAGAAAAGAGCAAACCAACAAAAAGGAAACTGATAGGAATCTTTGATTAATAAAAAAAAAAAAAGGAAAAAAAAACATTGATTTAACTTACGTAGATAATTTTTTTTTTTGATAGATACATAAATATTATTACTAATAAATATGTATAAAATGATGAATGGTTTTTTTTTTCTGTGTTATGAGTCTTTTTTTTTTAAAAGAAAAAAAGAGAGGGTTAGATCTACTGCCGGTAATTTTACCATCCACCCTAAGCAAAGCTAGCCGCAGGCTGGATCATTTTATCATCCTATTACATACTTCCATATTGTCCAGTATAAGTCTTACCTACAGGTGAGATTGGTGCTTGGAGTCTTTAGTTAGATATCCATAAATATACTGTGTATGATATTGAAGAAAATTATATATGTAAAGGACTTATATTTTTGCTCAAATGTGTATATAGATATACACGTTCATACACGCGTAAAGACAAGTACATTAAGATATATATATATGTATATATATATATATATATATATATCACATTCTTTTGATCCATATCACTTTAGTTGTGAACATGCAGGCTTTTCCTCATGTATTTAGATGTCCTCCTTTTAATAGTTTTAGTTTATCATCATCTACTTGTGTTAGATCACCAAGTTCACACATTTGGTTAGACCTGCTATTATGCTCTAGAATGCATGAGTTAATCACGCTATGAACAAAAAAAATATTTCATTCATATTTCTAAAAACATAGCTATATTATCTGATTAACTCAACCTAATATTACTTAGTATTATGATTGGAATTTCTTTTTGTTTGTCTGGATTAGTAATCTTAAAGTAATTTTATTCTTACCCATTCTAACTTTTATTTTTAATTATACAGATAATATTAAACATAAAAATATCTTTCATTGTACATTTCAAAAATATAAATTACACTAATTAAAAAAGAAAATTCAATTGTGCTTTTCAAAGATTTTTAAATTTTACTTTTTTAAAGCTTTTTTAAAAATATTACCATACAATACTGTAAGGGAAATGAGAATGTGATTGCTGATACACTGAGACACAACTTGGAGCTGGGAGTGCAGAGCCACCTACAAATAGATGATGTATGTTTGGCCACAGTTGAATTAGAAGACACATCAATGAAGAAAGAACTGAAACACTTTGGAAGGATATAAAGACAAGACCCTACATATCAAAGGATTATCAATAATCTGGGGATTGATGGTATGTCAGAAAGTTGGAATGAAGTCTCAACAAATGGTAAAAAAAACCATTACTGATTAAAAGGGGGAGTTTTACATTATTTGGCAGACTTGCAAGTGGAAGGATAGATGATAATCATGCCAGAGGGAATACCAAAAAGACTCATCATGTACACATACTTACTCTATGGGCATTATGGCACCAGTAAAGTAGAATGTTTATTAAAGACATGGTTTTATAGACACATATGAGTCTCAGGTGGTAAGCATGTTGAATATATGTGAGGTTTAGAAAACAAAGCCCACAAATAGAGTTTTATTAAGGACCATCGAGTTCCATAATTCCAAAAAAAAAACCCTGAAAGAGTTGATAGCTGTAGATTTTTATGGGTTGTTACCACTTTTTTGAAAAATGAGATATTTACTAGTGGTCTATGATGTTTTTCCAAGTGGGTAGCAGCATATCTGGTGTCTCAAGCCAACACCCAGAAACAATACTTTATGCAAGTGTGGAAGCTCCAATTTTGTCTGACTATAGAACCCCACTTATGTCATACAAATGGTGAGAATAGATTGAGAAAATGGAATCAAACATATACTGTCTTCCATCAGGAACACACAATCTAATCCCTATGAGTAGATGATGAGATAACTGGGCCACCTTTTCAGGGTATATGCATCTTCTGACCATAGAGGATGACTTAAGGTGCTTCCTTGGGTATTGAATAATATAAACTGGGGACATAACAAATTCACAGAAATTCCAACTATACATCTACAATTTGGACATCTGGCACCCAGGTTATACAAAATCAAGTTACCCACCATTCTGGAAGACATCAATGAAGAAGTGGACTGCAAAAAAGCAAGAGTTTAACTGGAATACTGTGCAAAATTATGAATGCAAAGGAAGGGTATTACAATGCACAAATTTAGGGAAGGGGATAATGTATGCATCAAGTTAAACCTGGTGAATCAAGCAGGCAAACATATGTGTAGAAAGTTTTAAAACTTGTATGATTATACCCTATCAGATCAGTAGGGAAAATGGCCCAAATTCTTTCACTATGATAGATTATAGAGGGAGAGGAATACCTATAATGCTAGGGCATTAAAACCACATAAAACTAGAAATTAGAATACTTTGAACTGAATTATATATAAAAAGTAGGATAATAAAATTTATACTTAAAACTTATTGAGAATAAAATAGATTCAAACCCCATTTTATTCTTGCTTCCTAGCCCTGTGGTATTGTACCACTTGCATATATATATATATATATATATATATATATATATATATATGCAAGTGGTATGTATCCATATATATATATATATATATATGGAACAAGCATATTGGCATTGAGTAAGAGTTAAAAGAAGTAACATTTAAAAACTATACATGAACATAATTTAGTTTTTTTTTTATTAGTTAGTGTAATTTTTTTTTGTGTGTACAATGAAAGTTATTTGTGTTTAAAATTTATTTAATCAAAGTGATGTTAATATTGAAAAGTACATACAGATTAGTTATTCAAATAAAAAAATTATAAATGGAAGAGATTAAAATCAAAGTGATGTTCTTAATGCTAATTAAAAATGGCTGACATAATTGATAAAAAAAAGATTGTAATTAAAAACTAATAAGGAATGTAGACAATTATAGAATAATAAAACAAAAGATAAAAAAAGTATGCACAGGACCTCTCAAAAATGATGGTCAGTATAAAAGGAGTGGACAAGTTTAGAAGAGGCCTTTTTACCTGTGTTTTTCTGACTGTTCTTGTGTGCAGCATTTTCAAAATTGTAATAAAATGGTATCACCTTCTAAATGGAATCTATTCTCCATGTGTGAGTAGAACCAGATCATTCACTGCCACATTCTCTAGAAAAAGTCACATAAACCTTCATCTAGCCTTACCTAAATACAGATCAGAGATATGGAAGTAATATCAGAATGAAATCATAAACCAATACTGGACTATTCATTAAAAGAAACTGGACTATTATGATAATCAATCATGTATATAAACACGAGAAGTTTACTGGAAAGTTAATGGCTATATTTTTATTCATATTTAAATCAGGAGGATTTGCGTACTAACTTTCAAATGCTAAATTTCTAATTTAGACAAAAGAAATAGGCATTTACTATTTTACTCCTAGAAATGAACTGTTGGAATTAATTGTTGAATATAATTATATGATTATGTGAATATGTTTCTTTCCAGTATTATAATTTTATTATTACTATAAGACTTTAAATGCTTAATGTATCACAATAAAACTTTTACTGCTAATATAAAACTTTCAATGTGCTGCTTGATTTTTAGTTAGTTACATTATTAATTTTGAGTATTAGATTGTGTTATTTAGTTTTAGAGAAGGGTATAAATTACCTTGCCAATATGCTTTATTAATTAAACCCCAGGAGAAGTGAGTCTATTGAGTTTGGTGCTCTCTATATACATTAAAAACTGATTCTGCTGGAAATTCAGATGTAAATAATATTAGTTTGAGTTAATCAGGAAATATAGCTATGTTTTTTTTAGAAATATGAACAAAATATTTTTTTTTCATAGCTTGATTAATTTATACATTCTAGTGTGTAATAGAAGGCCTAACAAAATGTAAAAACATTACAATATATATTTAGCATATGATATTTTAATTGTTAATTATTAGTAAAGATATTTAAAGCTAGGAATTGTGAAATTAATTCAGCAACAAGAAAATTGATAAAGTATTAAAAGATGAATTGATTTACAAAAACCTTCGAACCAGATTTAGAAAAGAGAACATATACCAATTAATTCCTGAAGAGTAGCTGTCATGTGTCAATAATATATAGACTGTGTTCTATGAAAAATAGTTACTACTGTGATAAATTTTAGTCATGTATAATTTAAGTTGTAATCAATATTAACAAAGGAAAGTCATAATTAATAGATTACCATTAATAGGAATTAATTAATTTTTTAGAGTGAGTTAATTAAAGAAAGAAATCATTTAAAAGATTAGATCATAGAGTTCAAACTCAATTTAAAAGTAACTAGAATAAAAATAAAAATAATAAATCTTATGAAAATAAAAGATCTTTCTTAAACTAATGAGAAATACATTATATATATTAAATGTTATTAACTTCATTTAATTGACATTTTAGAAAAAATAATGATTCATTAACCTATTCTGAAAACAAATTGCTGGATCTGAATGGTAGTGGATAAGAAATGCAAGATTAATGAGTGAAGAAGAAGATATGGAATGGAAAGAAGTCATAATATTAGTCAACTACTTATTATTATGGTTATAGTTTTGATTATTAGCCTTTTTCTAATAATATTCTATAATATATCATGCTCATCCAAAATATAAGAATTTACCTTTGGGAAGATCACTTTGAAATCAGGCTTATTCTGTTTTTAAGATCTGGAAGTTAACAATCAATGAAACAATAAATTAATCAGTCTCTGTAGTATTGTTTATCAAACTCATTTTAAGATTTATCCAGATTATTAAAGCTATAATTACACCAATTCACAATTAAATGACTAACCACACTTAAAATTAAAAGTTCATTACTAATGATTTTCTTGACAAGGCAGATTTCTCAACTATAAAATAGTGCAAACACAAAACAAATATATAGTATTTTATTTTCCATAATTCTTATGCAGATTCCAATTATCTTACTATTTAATAATATTTCCTTGAGTGAAAGTAATTGAAATGTGGGCTAGATTTATGGAAAAGTAGGTTTGTATATATTTGTTTAGTGTTTTAGTTACTGTATACTTGGCAGGATATTATTGATAATAAATTTATAATTTTAATTTTGGCTAGTTAGTTAAGTATAAATTAGTGTAATTAGTTTTTTATTTGTTGACTAGTTTAGCTTTTGATATTTTCATATATATATATATATATATATATATATATATATGAAAATATCATATGTTGATACGAAGATTTACACGGGTTGCATATATAAGACATATTTTGCAGGTTCATCCGTGTTAAAAGATTTTAAATACTGATGTTTCGACTTGGTAACACAATCATCCACTGAGTGATAAAAAGTAGAAAGACAGTTGTAGAGGTGCTACAATCACTGATTTGAAAAAAACGTTAAAGTTCCACCAATAGCAAAAATATTAAATTAAGAATGTTTTTTAAAAAAATTAGAGAAACCATTGAGATAGTTAAAAGGCCAGATTGTATCAGTAAGCAAGATGATACAAGCAAACTTCCTCCTATTTGGAAAGATTTTTTTAAAAAAACATTCTTAATTTAATATTTTTGCTATTGGTGGAACTTTAACATTTTTTTTCAAATCAGTGATTGTAGCACCTCTACAACCGTCTTTCTACTTTTTATCACTCAGTGGATGACTTGTGTTACCAAGTCGAAACGTCAGTATTTAATATATTTTAACATGGATGAACCCGCAAAATACGTCTTTTATATATATAATGGTCAGTCAAGTGAGCAATTAGGGACAACATCCATCACCTGGGGGCATCACTAGATTTGCCATTTAGAATTTTTTGCATTAAAGCATCACCTTCATGAAATGGCCATAAATTAAAATTATTTTTATGCAAATAACTCTATGAGCCTTTATGCAGTGGTCAGAAAAGTTTATCAGTAATAGTAAAGATATTTATGTTTTTTATTTAAAAAGATTCCATATTGTAATTCAAAGCTTAAGTAGGCATTGCATGGTCCTCAGTTTTCCTCAGTTGATTTTAAACTTTCAGTTATGATAAAGAAAAAAAGATGAAATAAAAGACGAACTGATTTTGCAGCGCATTATTTATAGTTTTTTTTTTTAAATTTTAAACTAATAGTTAAAAACATATTTATTATACAAATATTTCTATTTATAAAACAAACTAAAATTTTAAAATAGTGAAGTAAAATGTATTAGAAAGCTTGATTACAAATTAAAAATAATAAATCATTTAAAATGATTAATTCTGATAATAAAGCAATATAATACAAATGCTATTTCTGATTTTTAATTTATGTAAAAGCTTAATTTAATATTCTGTAGTTTTAATTTTTACTTGAAATTTGTTAATTAAAATTTTTTTTAAATAAATAGTTCTATCTTAATAAAGAATTAAAATCATATAAAAACAAACTTTTTTTTGTCCGAAATAAAATTATTTTTATTTAAACCTAAATTAAATTCTCTATATCTAATGTGTATATGTCTATATCTATCTAACCTATCATGTTTTAATTACTTCGCTATACTATTTCACTAACTTGCAATGTAATGTTTGAACCTTAAATTAATTTTCTCTTCCAACCATCTCAATAAGCTTGAAATGGACATTTTCATTTCAATATATATATATATTGTAACGATATATAAATATGTTGTTACATTAATTTAAAATAAAAACTTAAAAGTTTGCAAATAAAAGTAAAAAACTAAACGCTAAAATTAAAATGTTTGTTAAACGTATATACATTCGCACAGATGCCAAACTTTAAAAATATTTTTTTTTTAAAAAACAAATAAATAAGTATTTGAACGTACTTCTTTATAAAAAAAAAGTACAAGATTTAAAAATAAAAACAGGTATCAATTAATTCTTGTAATCTGTAAATGGAAATGATTGTTTATAAATTGTTTGAAAAGCAAGCTAGCCTTGGGCTCTTGTATAATTAAAATGATCTGATGAAAGATAGATAAGAAAATAAAGAAAAATTAGCTTGACCAATGGAAGCACTAAGCCTTGTCTCGGACCCTAACGAAAGTGATGGATTAGTGACATTTTGTTGATTGAATCCGTGTGGATAATATAAAAAGGGAAATACAGTTTTTTCTGACAGTTCCAGCATTTTGTGTTTGAGAGATGTGGTAGGATGCACATATCACACTCTCTATAAAAAAAATGAAAAGACTGTGATACCTTGAACCAGCTATTGCCATCTCCAGAACATTATCTTCCAATGGACGTGTCGTGGGAATTAAAAGCAGAAACCTGGACTCTTCTACCATAAGCTATGAACTTTACAAATTCACAACAACAACAAAAAAAGTAATTAAGAACTTTCGTCAATGTTTTTTTTTAAAGATTCAGCTAATTTAAATTTTAAAATGAACTCTTATTTGATTTTCAAATTAATAATTGATTGTTTAAATTTATATAGTTAAGTTTTGCTAAAATCATTTCCATTTTATTATTTTTATTTGCAATAATATTTATTGTAGAAATTATTAAATGCATTACATTTAAGTTGGCTATAGACATTGCATAGATTTGTTAGCGGTTGATTATGTTGAAGTTTTCACATTTGATTAGAATATATAGGTCAATGATGTTAATGTGGGCATCTTACGATGAATGCCATGGGACCTTGTGTATTCCCTTTTGCAATTGACGTTATTGATGATTTTGTATTTTGATCGATTGTGTTTAATTTGGATGTTTTTGACCATGGAATCTGTGCAGCCGATCTATACTCAACATTTGAAAAACAAATTTATAAAAATAATGTGTGCGAATGTATTTAAATGTTAAATTTAAGTCGGGCGTGAATGGCTATATAGTTTTGTAAAGTTATATTAAGGGAGGGTAATCTTAGGTTATTTATTTCGTAGTTGAATTGGTTCAATGGATTGGATATATTTGTGTAATTGTAGATGTAGTATGAGATCCGCTACGGGAAGGATTATAGATATACGCCACACACCTTCTGTTTGCCTATGGATGGGTTTGTAAGATGGCAAAGGACCGCAGTCCATTCCTATGGAGTTTTATGTTTATTGTTCTACTCGCCAACAGATGTGACATTCCTGTTGGTGGAGAGACAATGTCTTCTCTAATTCTACTTGCTGTTCAGATGTACATTCCTGACAGTATAGTATTTTGTGTTGTCGTATTTTCATGCTATATTGAATACATAAGTGTATCAGATGGATTGGCGCCAGTTTGATTGCGAAATTTGTTGCCTAAGGTCAAATCAGGGAAGAATATTTTCTTTTCAAATGCAGATCTATGTAGTCTATCCATACTCGACTCACTAAATAAATATTAAACTCATGGTTGTAATTTACTTAAATGTAAAACTAAAGATTAATAGAAAAATCTAAAATGTTGAATTTATTCCTCAAAATTTAAATGTTATTTTATATGTGCATAAATAAATATTTTTATGTGTTAATTTCTGGCAGTGGCTTTTATTCTTTTATATTTAAGATATAAAATTTATATTTTATTATCTCTGATACTCCACTGAGCTAGTGATTTGGGCTAACGATCTGAATATTTAAATAAAGTGGAATCTTAACAGCGCATATCTGCCTACTCTATAAATTTTTCTAGATTTAAATGCCTAGATGGCGCCTTGTAGAGCAGATATCGTAGTTTGCGGTTAGATTCGATCCTCACTTACATTTCGATCGTTATAATATATATATATGAAAGATTGCACAGATTCACATTTTTAGTAAAAAACAAGAATGTGGTTATGTAAAAATACCATCAAAGAGATTCATTTTAGGGCATCTCAAGACAAGAAGTCACTTCAGTAAATCATACAATCCATGGTTAAAATATTTATTTATGGCTAGCATTGTAAAGACACTTTTAATTCTAATTTAAAAATGTTCTGTAAGATTCTAAAAAAATATAGTAGCAATATCATAGGACCATATGACCATATAGTATATTATTCAGATTCCTGGTTATGATGGTATTAAATCTACTACTGTAAGAATATATTTTTGTTGGAAAAGAAAATATCAAAGAAGTGAATAATAACGGACTTCCTAAAATAGTATTTTATGATGAACTTAAAGATGATTTTCAGGGTAGAGACAAATGTACTTATTTAATAAAGATTATCTCACAAACATTTTAAAGATATGCAACACAGATTATTTTTCTTGGATGTATATATCTGAAGAAAAATTACAATGTAAAGATACAATTAGAAAAGATTTTGGGGTAAAAAAATGGCAATTTTTTTAAAAAAAAAAGACAACATTATAAAATGTCAAAAAAATAAAAGAAAATAAACAGACTAAAATTATGTTATATATATATATTTGCATTTCAAGAATGTTTGTATAGTAACACAAAACTCATTTTTTACTTTTTTGTTCATTGACATTTTTTTTAAGTTGAGTAATCATACTCATTTATAAATAGTTGCTGATAATATGATAATATAGAAATATATTTAAAAAATTATTTTTATTTTGATGCATTGATTCAGTTTTCTGCTGACAATATTGTCAAATGGTGATTTTAATTTCATAGAAAATATCCATTCATTATAACATTAAAGTTTTTAAAACTCATTACTCAGAAGAGGGTTGAACCAATAAATTAAAACTCCAAAATAAACAAATTTTCAACTCAATTATCAAGAAAATACATTTTTTCAAGTCTTATGTATGCTGTTGTATTATTATCATTTTTCATGTTTTACATTTTATTGTTAAAAAGTTATTTCTTTAATCAATATTCTTTTTCTATTGGTTATATGTTAATGAATACAACTATAACTTCACCATTATTGATAATTAAACAATTTCTCTGAGCTGCAAATGCAATTCAGATGGGGAGCTCATGCAATTAATAATTCTCCTCAAACAAATCACTGATCTTTTCAGCTGCAATAAATTAATTCCTTCTAAAAATGATTTGAATGTTCATTTCCTCTAAGGCAGTTTCTCATTTGTAACTGTGCAATTAGCTTCAGGTTATTTGTTCATTAGCAGAATTGATAGAAGTGATATTCTCAACAGCCTCATAAAGTTCTCAGGAGGCAAAAGCCAAACTACTAGCAAACTTGAGACCTAGATAAATTACTGCAGTTAGTTTTCTGGCAATGTGACTCGTTAAATTATTCAAAGAAGATCCAACATCATTTACTGTTTTAACTTTCCATGTTATTTACTGCAAATACTCACGTTGATAAATTGAAAACATATTTTCTAAATCAATTATGAATTACATAAATCTAAAAAGAAAACAATGATTAAAATGTAATTTATAGTTTAATACTCTTTTTTTGTAATTTATACATGCCTGTGTGAGTTTACATATATATATATATATGAAACAATTAAATAGCCAAAGAATAACAAATGTATATTTTAAAACTTTTTTATTATCTTCAAATTTTAATAAAGAGGTTAAAATCATAACTCTCTTTCCTTAAAACAAAATGCACGAGATTAAAAGTAAATAACTATTGCCATTAATTTTATCTTGTATTATAAATCCGGGTTTTTCTTTTTTACCTATTTCTTTTTTTAAAATTCTAGTATACTTGTTATATGTTTATGCAAAAGCAAAAACACTTTTTTTTTTAAAAAAAAAAAGCAACTCTTTATTTTTGTGCTTACATTATTATTGATTTTAACTGTGTTTATATAATAATATTTATTTAATTAATTTTATCAATTACATAAATAAAAACTGGCTATTGAAATAAAATTTCTGAGAATATATAGTAATATACTTTAAAGAAATAATTCTTTTTATCTGCAATCTATAAGTATATTTTACAAGTCAGGCTTCTTTTTAAAAGCATTTTAATACTTAAAAATAATGCTGTTATGTACTAATCTGCTCCCCTGATAAAAAAGATACCACTTTGTTGTCATACCCATAATTTTATATGGACGATCCATTAATCGTAGCTAAATTATTTTGCCCTCTAAAATATTAATGATTAATTAGCAATCCATATAAAACCATAATCACCATAGATAGGTAGTCATTTTAATCTAGGATACAAATTAACACCATAGGACATTATTTTCAAATTTATTAAAATGATTTCGGACAAATCTGGCTTGTGATCGATTCTTATGGTTAATCACATATGAATAATTATATCTTTAAAATTATTTTATATATTCCTAATGCTACATATTTACTAGCCATAATTTAAATCTTCATTATAATATGAGCTAATTAGATTGAAACGTTTTTAAGATTGTCATTAAGGTAATGTTTTACTACTCCCAAATATCAATGATTAATCACTATTCATATAAAACCATTGGAATCAAAATAAAATTGTCATTTTTATTTGATATGTTTATTAGCACAAAAAGTGTTATTTATAAGTTTATTAAAATGGCTTTGAGAATGTTTGGACTTGTAGAAATTTTTTATAATGTATTCATATAAAAAATATTTTTTAGAAGTAATAGAAACCTATGGTCTCGGTGAACTTCACTGACAGTTCACTAGCTTTAAGTCATGAAGAAAAAAACCACTTCATTATGCAGACGAACAAATGTAAGCATATATATATATTGTACCTATTGAAACTTGTGATGAGTTTTACTATGTGGTAAAATGTCAGTCATAACATTTTTTTCCTTTCTTGTTTGATTTTGATTGTGAATATGTTAATCTATGAAAGATTGAGCTGTGTTGCTATGACAATAATAATAGTGATATAAAAATTGTTTATTATTCATTACATTGTATAATATTGCAAATTGACTTTATTTATTTTAAAATGGATATGCAAATAATAAAGCATATAATTTGGATAACGTTATTGTTTTTTTGTTATTATTTGCATTTCCACTACTGCATTCACAATAATAAATTACAAACAATACAACTAAATATCTAATATCTGAAATATAATCATTATTTTATTTGTATGACATTGTACTAGAAAAATACGTATAAAATATATTCCTGTGTAATATAATGGGAATGTATTATAAATTGTTTAATTTGTGTTAGAATGAAAGAATGGTATTTGTATTATAAAACGTCAATGTTTGTTGTGTGTAATATTTCTAAAATATTTATTTTATTTTTTGCATAATAAAATTTTTATTTAAGAGGTGCTAGTTGGAATTAGCTAAAGAATTTTATAAAGATATTGATTATAGTTACACTCAGATGTAAATGACAAATGTTATGAATAGAACTGAATAGTAACAAAACTCTTTTGCTTGTTTTAGTGTCAACAGAAGCCTATCTAAATTTCTTTATAGAATTTTCTTTTTATTAATTTTAAGAGTATATAGTTCACTGGACAAAATGATGGGTGAAAAGTATTCAATATTCACTCAGAAACTGTAGTGTAGGAATTGCGAGCAGTGACAGTTTATTATAAAAATTAAAAGTAATCAAAGGTGATTTGGTGAGTTATAAACCATCAGAATGTTTCTTTGCTTTAAAAATGGATATTATCCATGTTTCAATGATGAGATGTAAATATTATCAACAAAAAATGTACACAAAGATTATGTTCACCTATTAATATAATTTTATAAGCTTGATGAATAGTTTACACACCAGATAAAAATTGGTTCAATTTGTATAGCATCATTATGGATAAAATTGGTGTCTGTTTACTTATAATGTTTTACAAATTGATTACTTGCTAAATGAAAGAATATCTACATTGCATCACCACGGATATAAATTAGTGTTTGCACACTTATAACATTATATAGATCAAATATCTGCTGAATGAAAAGAAAATTTGGATATTTGGAAAATATTGGAATTAATAAAATGTGTTTCAAATTTTATAGCTTATTATGATATTTCTATTTTCTCTGCAAAAACAAAACATCATTTAATTGCCTTTAAAAAATAAACACTAGAACTATAGTACTATTTTAAATAGAGCATATTTAAAGATTATTACTCAGGTCATTTGTTTATATGTATCATTATTATTGATTTATATATATTTTTCTTTTCATTAAATGATCAGATATTTTACGGTAATATCTCCACACTAAATTCTAATATGTTTATTTTTATACTGTACTTAGTGCTTTTGAAGGAACAATGCCTTCATTTTCAAAGCTGTAGATAGCATCTTTCCTTTGAAAGCACTAAATATAGAAATAAATATATTAGAGTTTAGTGTGGAGAAATTACCGTAAAATATCTGATCATTGCATATATAAACCACACATTTAATTATTTAATAGTTTCATTTGATATATGCACTATTTATTAATATAAATAGTGGTACAATTTTAGGTGGCTGCAGATATAAGTTTGCTGTTAACAGAAAGAAAACCTTTGATTCCTCTTGCAAGCTTTAAAAGAACCAAGCAAAGCAAATTTCTAATGTCCACTCCATATTTCTTTTCACTGCAGCTGTTATTACTATGTGATTATTCTTATAGTATAAGAACATGGATGGGCTGCTAACCAACATGCATTAGCCAGAATTGTGTGTTTATTGGCTTTTTACCCCTGTGTTTAAGATCAAGAAATACCATAGTCTTTTTTCTCAGTTGCCTGATAAGGTGCAAAATGAATGTGTGTGTAAATAAACAATTTATTTCTGATATATACCATCATGACAGATAAAAATAAATCATGACCCTTATTTTCAGATAGCAGAAAATTCATCAGTCAAGGCAGCACTTGGTGGCTGAAGGGGAGGGTGCTATGAATTCCCTGATTGATGACCCAGGCTGCCATTTGTTAATGATTTTTTTTTATTTAGGTATTTACAACTGCAAATCACTTTCAGGTGAAGGAAGATTGCAAGAATTGGAAGAAGAATTGGCTTATATTAAATGTGACATTATTTGACTTTGTGTAGTTAGAAGAAAAGGTGAAGAAACAATTGATTTAAAAAGTGGACATGTACTTTACTACAAATGTCAAATATTGAAAGAACAGGTGGAGTAGAATTCATTATAAATACAAAATAGAAGAACAATATTGTGGAGATTGATGGTGTATTGAACAGAGTGGCAAGATTAGTTATTCAATTTAATAGCAGATACCAAATACAGATAATTCACATTTTTTCCAAAATAAATTTCTCATATGATGAAGTAGTAGAAGATTTTTACATGGGTGTAAAAAGGTTTGGTCATGCTAAACAACATTTTAAAATTGTTATGGGAGTCTTTAATACTAGAACTGGTAAACAACTGGTAATACAAATGAGGAAGGGCTTAGACTTGTGAAGTTTGCAGAAAAAAAAACTTTACATTATGAATTCTTTTTTTGAGCAAAATATTAGAAGAGAATGGGCAATGAGGCATCCAAATAAAGGTATGGCTGAATTGGATTATATTTTGACTAACAGAAAATACATATGTCAAGATTGTATTATTCTTAATAAATTGAACAGTGAAAGTGATCATTGATTAATGCAAAACTAGAGACAAAAATTAGTGAGAAAAACAATATTTACAGTTGATATTCCTAATTTTCAGAAACATTTTATTGAATTTCAATTAGAACTTGCAAATTGGTTTCAAGTATTAGTAGATTTTGAACATGATTCAGATTTGAATGAAATTAATAAAAAATAACTGACACACTTTAAAAACTGCAACAAAGATAGCTGGTAAAAAAGCAGCAATTGACCAATAAAATTTCTACTGAGACTAGAGAATTTATGAAGAAAAGAAGGAATATGAAGATATATAAAAATAATGAATTAGGAAAGATTGAATATCTCAAATTTTGTAAAATGGTGCAAAAAACACTTGATAATGATGTAAAAAAGTATAATTGTGAACTAAAAAAAAGACTATAGAAAGGAATAAGTCTCAAGAGCATAAAACAATATTTTGGTATTGGTAGGAAATCTATCTGCAATAACAAAAAAAGACAATTACAACTAAAAAGAGAGAAGACATCATGAAATGAGTAGAAGGGTTTTATCAAGAATTATATAGTACTAAAAAATAAATACATCCATCATCTATTTTATCTTTTGAATTATCTAGGATTTTAAATGAAGAAGTGAGACATGCAATTAAAATTATGAAAAAAAGAAAAGCTCCAGGTAATGATAGAATTATAATCGATATATTAAAAGAAGCAGGTAAACAAATAGAAGTTTTTTTGACAAAGTTATATGCCAAATGTCTAAATGATAAGGATGTACAATATGATTGGAATATGGCAGTATTAATATTAATATTTAAAAAAGGTGATAAAGAAAATTTTAGAAATTACAGAACTATCAGACTTTTATCAGTTCTATACTCTATAGAGAATATTGGATTTCAACCAACCAAAAGAACAAGATGAATTTAAAAGTGGTTTTAGTACAATATATCACATCCAAATATTAAGAGAAGTAATACAAAAGGAAACATTAATATGAATTGTCATTCTACTTTTGATTTATAGATTATGAAAAGGCATTTGATTTTATAATAATTTCTTCAGTGATTAAAGCATTGGATCATCAAGGTATAGACCCAGAATACTGTCATATTCTGAAGAATATTTACAAAAATGTAACAGCAATAAGTAGATTATGTAATGATACTAGGAAGGTTAACATTGAAAAGGGTATAAAACAGGTTGACTCCATATCTCCAAAACGTTTTTAGCAATGCTGCAAGCAATATTTTGTGGACTAAAATGGGAAAATAAAGAACTAAAAGTAATTGGAGATTTAAGTCATTTAGATTTTGAAGATGATATAGTTGTTTTTGCAAATAATGCTTCAGAGCTTCAGGCAATGTTACAAGAGTTATCAGATGAAAATAAGAATGTAGGACTAAATTAAAAAGACTAATGTTCAATAATTTTTTTCAAAAGATAAAAATAAAGATTGATTTTGATAAATTAGAAGAAGTTAAAAACTACAAATACCTTTGTCAGATTATTACTGCAAATGGAAACATAATGGATGGAAATAATAATAGAATTAAACTTGGTTGGAATGCTTTTGGTAGAAATAACTTAATATTAAAATAAAACATGTCTATGATTTAACAAGGAGGATTTTTAATAAATATGTTTTTACCAGTTCTTACTTATAGATTTGAGACATAGACATTTAATAGAAGAGCAATACAAAGATTTTAGATCATTCAAGAAAGTATGGAGTGATTCATGTTAGGAGTAACAAGAAGAGAACAAAAATGTAATATATGGGTAAGAAAACAAACAGGTATACTGACAATGTTAATCAATTAAAAGACTGGAGTGAAGTTGAGTTTGACATATTGCTACAAGAGATGATAATGGATATATCAATTGACATCTTAAAATGGATTCCATGAGATTTTAAAAGACCCAGAAAATGATTATATGCTAGATGGATGGATGAAATAAGAATGTGTGCAGTGGTGATGTGAAAAAAAAAAGCTAGAGATCAGAAAAGATGTATTGAAATTGGAGAGACTTTTATGTTGCAATGGATTGATAATGGTTAACAATGATGATGATGACAATTTTAGATTTAAGTAGTGATTTATTTATATACCTAAATATAAGAGTGGCATGTTGCTAAGTTTAAATTTATATTTTACAGCATAGTAATTATTGCTTAACTTAAAATATCTATATTTTTAT
The DNA here is from genome assembly GCA_028023455.1 of Epiperipatus broadwayi. NCBI lineage: Eukaryota > Metazoa > Onychophora > Udeonychophora > Euonychophora > Peripatidae > Epiperipatus > Epiperipatus broadwayi. The sequence continues at coordinate 29,971 of JAQFVV010014314.1, forward strand.
CTAGATTATAAATTAACTTCAGGTTTATACACTTATATTAGGAGTTCAAAAAGGTTATACCATAATAAATATTTATTTTATTATTTTCTCTTAAATAATGCTTATTATCTGACCAGGTATAAATATTATACAATAATAAATTAACTGAATTGACATTCTCAAATATTTAATAAATAATTGGAAGCTTATTATAATTATTTTGTTAGTAATAAGTAATAGATATATTAAAATAGAAATTATGAATTGATTTGATGATTGATAAAAGTTCAATTATGATTATTACTGAAGATGAATTAAAGGTAGTTGCAATGAAATGTTTATGTATTTTAAGTTATTATTGATTAAAAAATAATTCTATATTAATTCAGTATACAGTTGTAAATATCATAATTTTATTCGGTTATACAGCTGGTAATAGTAATATATTTTATTCCATTAGAAATTAAAGTGATTTGTTTTAATTATATTTTTAAAGTTCATTAGTGTGGATCATAAATTTTTTTTAAATATTCAATTTTAATATTAATATTCAATTATAATAAATTGTAATAATTTTTCATATGCTTTGGCAGTTATAGTCAAAACAATAACTTAGTTGTAATAAACTGAAGAATAATTGGATGTTATTTGTCAATTTTTGGAATAAATATTAAACAGGAATCTAATATTTATTTTATATATTGTGATGCTTGGATATTAAAAATCTTAAAGTTATTAATATGATGATTTTCTTTTATAATACATTAAGTTGATGAAATGGAAAGATAGGTTAGGTTAATTGATTTTGTATTATTATTAAGTGTTTAATCTTATTACAATTGACTTAGTTAATAAGACTATCTTGACATTAGTTGAATAATATACCTGAGTTAGCAGTACTTTTATTTTATTTAGTTGCAATTAGAAATCAATTATTGAGTTATGTACTTTGTTAGATATCATTGATATCTTCAACTTGTAATACATATTAAGATTATTAATTTATCCATCCATGAATTATTTCATTTAAATATAAATAATATTTGAATTTTGATTCACATTTGTATTATTATAAGGGATATTAAAGTTTATCTGTCTAATTCTTTGTCATTATTTTAATTCTATTATAATGCATTTATATAATGGACATATACTGTTATTTCTAAGAAAGTGATATAAAGTTTTAATGTCTTACTTTTGATTTACTGTAAATAAGGTTTATATTTTAGGGTAGTTTGAAGTAATGTTTTGTTTCTATTTGTTCTAAATCCTATTGGAATCTGTAAAGTCATAATAAAGATTATTATCATTGTTTTATTAACTTAAGTGTTAGAATGTTATTCATTGATGGATATTTATTTTAGCTTAATTTATTATTTTCCTTCTGTTACAAATAATGCTGCAGTTCATAGGCATTGATAAATTAGAATTGTTTTTTTCTGGTTTATATTTTTATTCTATTACAAATGGTGATCAATAATTAGTCTATGACTTAGAATATAGCATGACCCATAATTTTATTGTATTATAAATTATATTCAACTTCATATTATATTTATTTAGTTGCAAACAATGACCAATGATGGGGGTATATTTTCATTCAGATTACAATAAAGTTTTCATTTTCCATGGTAATTATAGTTATTCAGTTAAAATGACTTCCAAATCTGTAAGACATTAAAAGAAGAGCATTCTCTTATTTTTATTCTGTTACAAATGCTGCTGCAGTTTGTGAACATTATCAAACCAGAATCATTCTTTCATGGCACATATATTTATTCTGTTACAACTGGTTCCCAATGTGGTGCATGATCAAAAACCAAAGTCAGAGACATCAGAGTCTCATACATAATGGTAGAGAAATATAAAATTATATCTTGGGTACATTAATAATATTTTACAGGCAATTGCAATCTATTCAAAATTTATAAAAGAATTTTTTTGAGTAATAAGTGAAGAGATACAAACATGAATTTGTTTATTATTGCTGTTCTCTCACAGGGTTTAATGATAACTGGAATGTCAAATGAATGAATATTTTATGTCAGATAGTTAAATAACTTAAACTGTTGTTATAATTTATTTTGATTACAGAGAGGATATTATTTCTGCCATAAAAATAAGTAAATACAGAAACCAATTAAGTTGAAATATCAGAACCTTAAAATGTTATTCAGGGAATGTTTACAAAAATGATGGATAAATATGTAGAAATGAATAATAAATTTGAGATTCAAAGTAGAGAAAATAAAGAATAAAAAGAAGATATAAATAGAGATATGAATAATACATTTGAATATCAAATTGTAGAAAATAAAGAATTTAAAAAAGATATAAGCAGAGAAATGAATAATAAATTTAGAGAAATGATTAGTAATTTGACGCTCAAATTATAATGATGCATAATTGGCTTAAAGATTAAAGCAGAGAAAATAAAAAATTATAGAAGAAATGAGGAATAAAAATAAGTAATTTAAAGATGCAAATTTAGAAAAATATAAAGTGTCAGAACAAGTGTTTTTAGAAACAACAAGTATCGTTGAAAAGTTAAAAAATATAAAAATAAATTGTAGTAATAATTTAGTAGAAAGAAAGTTTTTAAATTAACAGCAAAACTTAGACAAGAAGCTTCTAACTGTTGAATCATTACAACAAAGTGAAGAAGTAAAGACTAAAGATAGTCAGAGGATTTTAAATAAAATATGGTTAGAAAATAATATTAATTCTAAAGCAGTTAAAATTTTGGAAAGTAAATTTGTTTATAATATAAATTAAAGATGTGTAACACAAGGATGTAAAATCATATATTATAGAGTAAAAGAAAGGTGGAAAATAATTATTGAAAAAGTCATATTTATAATAATGAAGATAAAAGGCAATATATTCTATAGAAAATGACTTAGGAAATTACTCCAAGCAAACATGTCTAGTAGTGTAGTTAAGGGAAAAGAGAATGAACCTTCTAAGAAATAAATTATGACTTTATTTTATGAGAAAATTTACAGTAAGATTGATTATGTGGTAGATGATAATATGGATAATGAAATTTCTTTGCTATTTTATTCAGAAGTGTTGAAAACAATTGAAAATTATATGGAGAGAAAAAAGGTTTAGTTTTAGTTTAATATTATCATAAGGTTGGATGGCTTTAGGTAATCAAACATCCAAGATTTAATAAACAGATTAATGAATATTATGTTAATGGATTTTTTAATCAAATTCAAATGAACAAATGTAACATATTGAAAATATGTTAGAGTATAATTTATCTTGTAATATAATAAATTTTGCTTTAGTGTTTGAAATTGAACCCTATATTGGTGATGATAATATGACTATTCATGTTTAAAATGAAAAGTTATGAGATCTGTGATTTTGATTTGGATATAATTAAAATATAACCTGTTTAACAAAAATTTATTATGATATAATAGTATTTCTTGTCTGTTATGCAAATACTTGATAACAGAACTAAATAATTAATGATAAAAATATAGTATTATGGATGATAAATAGCATGAAATATGATAACAGGGAAAATCATTTCTTGAATTCATGTTCAACACTCCTTATGTATTATTTTGAAGTGTTATGTAATCTTAAGGTTTGGAATATTTTGAAATCAATTAAAGAAGTGAGATATATAAATGTTTGCCTACTAGAGCAAGTTTGATAAATAACATAGATCTACAGCTCTTAGGTGTTAGTTAGTAATAGCTGGTCTCAATAATTTTAGTAGAAATAGTAAATAATTTTCTTTAAGAGTAAAACCACTCAGTGAACATAAATTTATCTTCAAAGTTAAATAATGGAGCTATTCTTAAAAGGAATACTGTATTAAAAAAGTTGGAAATTCATTATATAAAAAAAATTGTTAATGTTTTATTAGTATCAAGGCAAGAATGATGAGTCAATTGGTTTTGATGTAAAAATGTTGACTTTAGTATATCATAATAGTTGGTTAAAATATATTTCAGGTTATCTTACTGATAAGAAGTTATTGAAAGAAATAAACATATAAAGAGTTATTTTCAAATTGTAATTGAAAGATTTTTTAAAGGGTAAAAGGAACACAGTTGGATGATTGTACATTCTGTATTGTTGATGAACATTGAATAAGCCAATATTTTTTGTTAGTCATATTGCTTTGACATGTTATTTATTGGAGGATATAATGAACATATGGAAATAAAACTTATAAATAAGATGAGAATAAATGAGTAAATAAGTTTTGTCTTGTTTCATTGACCATCCAAATGAAGTAATTAGAATTCACTATGATTGAATTATTAAACAATATATGAAGATGGAAAAGAAGAAAAGAATGGACATTTGTGTATATTTAGGTGAAGATGGTTTATTGTACACATTTAAAAGTATTAGTAAAACAATGTTCTTAGTTTTAAAAAAGGAAGAAAAAACATTTTTTTTCCAGTAGAAAGAGATGTTTTACCTACCAAAGTTTGAGATGAGTTTCAGTATATGCTAACTGTCAATTATAATTTTTTTTCTTGTTTGATTTTAGTAGTGGGTATGTTAACCTATGAAGCATTAAATTGTATTGTTATGACAATGATTATATTGACATAAAAAATTGTTTATTATTCATTGTATTGTATATGATTATGGATTAACTTTATTCATTTTAAAATGGATATGTGAATAATAAAGCATGTAATTTGGATAAAATTATTGTTCTTTTATGATTATACATATTTTTATTACTGAATTTATGATAATAAATTACAAACAATGCAACTAAATGTCTAATCACAAAACAACAATAATTTTATCTAAAGCGTTGTTAGCTGAGAGGTCATCGCACCAGCCTTGCAAGCAAGTAGTTGGTTGCAGACGGGTGTGGGTTCGCATCCCGGCCGATGCTATGACATATGAAAAAAAAAACCAATATGCTTTATTATTCACATATCCATTTAAAAAATATTTATTTTACTTGTATAATACTATACTGCAAAAATATGTATGAAAATATATTTCCAGTGTAGCTTAGGAGAAATAAATTATAAATTGATTGATTTGTGTTAGAATGAAAAAATGGTATTTGTATTTTGAAATGTCAATCTTTGTTGTATGTAATAATTCTAAAATATTTATTTTATTTTTTGTATAATAAAATTTTTATTTGACAGTTGCTAGTTGGAAATGGCTAAAGCGTTAAAAAGTATTGTTATAGTTAATCTGGCATTAATGGCAAAAGTTATAAATAGAACTGAATAGAAAAACTCTGTTGTTTTAGCTTCAATGGAAGCACTTTTAAATTTCTTTACATGATTTTCTTTTTATTTATTTTGAAAGTTTATAGTTAACTGGATACAATTATAGGTAAAAAGCAACACCATTCACCCAGAAATTGTACAGTATATCAAGATTTGTGAGCAGCAAAAATAATTTATTATACAAATGAAAAGTTATCAAAAGTGATTCATTGTGATTTAAACCATCATAATGTTTCTTTGTTTTAAAAACAGATATTATCTTCTTTTCAATGGTAACATCTAAATGTTAACAACAGAAAAATGTACACAAGATTATGTTCACCTATTAATATAATTTTATAAGCTTGATGAATAGTTTATATACCAGATAAAAATTGATTCAATTTCTATAGCATCATTATGGGTGAAATTGGGGTCGTTCACTTATAATGTTTTAAAAACTGATTGCTTGCTAAACGAAAGGATATCTACATTGCATCATCATGGATATAAATTAGTGTTTGCATGCTTATAACATTATATAGATCAAATATCTGCTGAATGAAAAGAAAATTTGAATATTTGGAAAATATTTGAATTAACAAAATGTGCTTCAAATTTTATAGCATTTCATAATATTTCTACTTTCTCTGGAAAAACAAAACATAATCGGATCTTGATTAAATAAAAATAAGCACTAAAACAATGGTACTATTTTAGAAAGGCCATATTTAAAGGTATTATTCTGGTCATTTGCTTATAGTTATCATTATTATTACTATATATCCTTTTTTTCTTTTCATTTCATGTATATTATTTATTTATATAAATAGTTGTTTTCGTAAGTTTTAATTCATATTTTACAGCATAGTAATTATTGTTTTAATTTAAAATATTCATTTTTTATCTATTGACTATAAATTAACTTTAGGTTTATTCACTTATATTAGGTGTTCAAGAAGATTATATCATAATAAGTATTTATTTTATTTTGTTCTCTTAAATTTATATATATATATATTATAACCTACACTCCCAACACCGCTCATATACATTATATGAGTAAATGCCCAGGGCGCCAGTTTTATTAATGAATAGAACAATATAACAACATGTCTGATACAAAATTATTACTGAGACTCTTTACCTAAGTCTACATTCAGCTCAGCTCAGTGGGAGGTTATAGGAAGTTCATAAGATATATAATTATAAGTAAACAAAAGAAGAGATACAATAAAACATTAAATATAATGTAAATCCTTTTTTGTCAGTTAACTGCATGATAAAGAATCGTAATGTTCATTAGTTCAACGTAATTTCTTCCTTCATCCAAGTATAACATATATCAGATTGATACAATTTTATCACTAAGCAATCCTGTGACTTGGCATATCATCATCTAAACAGCTACCTTAATGACGATCAAGGAATATACAATAAGATCTCAGGGCATTTAAAAAACACAGTTGAATTACATAAAATGCATTGGCCCATAATCTATAATTCTAATTTATAGTAAAATGTAATGATATGAATTGAATAAATGCTTTACTGTGTTTAACAATTAGATAATGACAGAAATAGGGTATTTTAATCTCACATCATCATTTAACAAATATTATAATTGGGCAACCTTTCTAATATGTTTATCAAGTAGCAAATGTTTCTTATAATGTTTGGATTAAGAAAACAAGATTGTCAGACACCAGCAAATTTGATATTATAACTATAAAATAATATATCTACTTTATAATAGATGTATGAAATGTGGTGATGTGGAAATTGAAACACGAATGTATATAAGAATAACTTAAGACAGTTTTTAATAAATAAACAAATCATTTATTATACTGAAAATTTAATTTAATATACTTATTTACAATAAGACTGCTTGTATTAATAATTTTAAATTCTCAAACAAACCTTGGACATCAGTTTGGGATTATCCCTATTATATTACATTATTTATACCTTTTAGAAATCAAAATTAACAACAAAACTTGACTATTCTAACTCTGAATACCTGCTTTGCTTAAGTGTTTCATTTAAACATATCATTAATTAAATAATATATTATATTATTGGTACAATAAATATTTATGGGAGGATATTCTATTGATTAATAAAATAAATCAAACTAACATATTTGGCCATCAACAAAGCAACTTTCTCTAACTAATTAAATAATCATTTTCAATTACATATACCTTTCACGCATAATGATAAATCATATTGATTCTGATGGTTTGATGATTTATAACTCTGTATTAAATGAATATAATATGTTTCAAAATATATATTTTCCATTTTAATTTCAATAATTCTATACTTTTATATCTGCGATATTGTTTATATTACGCGTGTGTGTGTCCAAGCAACAATAATAGAAACAATCTTTTCTACACACTATCCATTTATCAAGAAAATATTAAACAATTACTTCATTTCAGACAATGTCATAGACCAATCAACAAACTAAGACACTAATATTATATCAATAATTTAATTTAACTATTTATCTGGCCACATACTACATAACACAGAGCTATATTTTCACGATTATACAAACAAAACATTCCAAGGGAAGTTCACATGAGGAGCAAATAAACTCTTTGCTTAACACTTCAACATAACTCATCTAATTCTGAAATATACTACTGGTGTGGCATTTTTCCTCATCACCAGGACCTTAAGAAAACATAACTCATCTAATTCTGAAATATACTATTGGTGTGACATTTTTCCTCATCACCAGGATCTTAAGAAAACATCACTTAACTTCAAAACTATCACTTCATAATACACATATAATATAAACTAGGCTCTTCTCATGGAAAAATTATTAAAATATACTATATAGGCAAAATCTCTTATCCCTACAAACATAGAACACATTCAGAGTAATTTCCATTCTCAAAGCTCTTCTACATATCTAACATTATATATACACACTGGCAGATAAATACATACAGATAACCTACTAATCCATTCAATTCTTTAGAATACGACAACATCCAAAATTTATACATAAAATTTCTATAAATTGATATCTCCATTAAGAAAATGTAATAATTGTGCAAAACACACACACACACGTGAATAAGAATATACAAAAAAAAATTAACTCCAAGTTATATATTATGCAAGCAACATGGTAATTAAATAATGCATTAAGGTATAACTTTTAATTTAGAATAAACTTTTAAACTATTTTTAAAATTTGATAGTTATAATTATTATGAACGAGATTTATTTACCATTTCTAGCAGACTATTTCTATTATAGGTTCATTGATTTAGAGGCCAGAATTCTCACTTTGAGATAAGTAATATTTACTGAGGCTATAACCTCGATAATATGCGTATAAAATGTGATAGTGGGGACCTCTACAGGTGTTTTAACCACAAGCTTACGCTATGGAAGAAAACACCTGTAGAGGTCCCTACTATTGCATTTTATACATATATTATCGAGGTTATAGCCCCAGTAAATATTACTTACACAATCAATGTGCATTTAATAAATTTATAATTGCATTTTGAGATAAGAAAATATACAAAAATAAATATAAACCTCTCTCTAACAATATAATAAAACAAAAAAAAACATATTTCTTTTCTTTACGTTCGTAAAAGAAACATAAAACATATTTGAACAAAATCAATTTGTACCAGCATATCCACAATTTGTGAATGCACAATCCCGACACAATCTAGAGGTTCATAATAGCACAAAATTATACATAAAACATAATAAATGTAGTTTTAATTTCTCCTTATTTGTAATAATAAAAATACTTAATTGTAAATTATTAGAGAAAAAATATATAGTTAATAATAAATTTGGCTGAACGTTTTCGAGGAACCATGCCTCATACTCATAGCCTTTGTGAAAATGTACTTAATATATGTAAATGAGAATATTCAAATGAGTTACTATTACGTAGCCCATTTTTTCGAGATGTCGAAGCACGTGTCTCTTCTGTTGATTGATATAGTTAATAATAAATTTGGCTGAACGTTTTCGAGGAACCGTGCCTCATACTCATAGCCTTTGTGAAAATGTACTTAATATATGTAAATGAGAATATTCAAATGAGTTACTATTACGTAGCCCATTTTTTCGAGATGTCGAAGCACGTGTCTCTTCTGTTGATTGCATGGAATATGCCTATCTATCTACTATATACAGTGATGATGACAAGTAATATATAAAAAGAAATAAAGAAAACAAAAGTCATTTTATTTTTTGGTTTAAAATAAACAAAAAAAAAAATTCACTGGCAAAATCTTTTCGAGTTTATTAAATGATACGGAGATAGATTCCAAACTGGGTTCAAACATAAAATGAATTTCTGTAGGCTAACCAAAAAAAAATAATCATAATGTAACTATGATCTAGCATACATCACACATAAGTAATCAATTTTTATTATGACAGAAATATGAAAGACATTTTTAGCTACAGTTACACAAGAATTATTTAATTTACTCCATAGTAGTTTTTTAAACTAAGTAAGCAATTGTTCTTGATAAATTTCTTAAATAGCATTTGTTTTTCTGATGTTTTATAAGCTACTATACATATAGTTTATTTTTAAATATTGCAAATCAATACATCATAATCCATTGGTAATTCCACAACTAGTAATAATTTATTTTCTAAATGCATCCATATCGAAGAGAACAGAAATACACCACATTCCTGTCCTTCCATCCGATTTAAATACATATTTATTGAGTAGTATCCTTTGGTTATTTTAGAGTATATTCATAAAACATATATTATTTTTAGGAATACTAAATAAATAAATACTGTCATTTCTCCATAATAGATTTAAGTATGGCATGATATATCAAAATACACATATCCTTTAAATTTTATATTTAACTTTTATAAAAGCAAGACATAAAACATAGTGAAAAATTAAAATAAATTCTGTAAAACTGTTCTGCACACATTTCCAAGAGATATTATACGACACATGTAGATTATTTAGATAATTATAAAGTTCATGCATTTTATTTTCCTTCTTAATGATAAGTAAACAAAATAATGCAAGCTTAGTATTATTGATATACATTTTAAAATATTAATAAGTATGAGGTGGTTAATTCAAATGTTTAAATTAGATAAGGGAATGAAAAACTGATATACCTTCTTAGATTCTAGTCTTGCATTTCAATTGAAGACCTTTCCATAATAAATTTCTTATGGTTTTTCCAGAAGTTTTTTCCAAAGCTTTTTAAAAATTAATTTGACTTCAGGAATATATATATATATATATATATATATATATATATATATATATATATATATATATATATATATATATATATATATATATATATATATATATAATAGCAGGGAAGAGTAATACACTGGCTGCAATTACATCAATAATGAACAATTTTTAATCTAAACTATCTGTTAAATAGATATCTATCTTCCCCCATCAAAAAAGGTCATTTCCCTTCAAAAAGGTTAACTTCCACCTTTTTGCACTTAAACTCATTACATATGCAAGAAATCTTTTCTTTAAAAAAAAAAAAATCATTCTGATTTTTACAATTAAATTAAGACAAAAATAATAATAATAAAAATAACTTTTACAAACTTGAAAGAAATGAATATTAATTAACTGTTAAACAAAAATGATTAATAATTTATTTAATTTGTAAAATAATCCATTGATCCAAATATCCATTAAAATTAAAAAAAATATATATTTGTGAAATTATTAATGATAATTACTGTAATTTGGATGTCTTCATGTTAAATGTACTATTGCTTAATGTTATTAAAAGATGAAAATGAAATGAAACATAATACAGACATACATGCATGCACATGTACTGCAACCTAAATATTAAACTATCTTGACTAAATATAATTGAAATGGCTATTAATGTTGATAAAGGGATAGGTATCAATGAATAAAGGATTAGGAAACCATTCAAACGAATACTACACTAAAATAAAATAACTTTGCATCCTCCTAACAAAAATATACAAATTCCTATAATAAATAAACCCTCTTTCTTGCATTAAATACTTCATTAACTATAATAATAATAATATATGTTTATAAAGTGGTTAATCAAATGCATAAGCAATCAACATCGAAAGCTTTAAACAATTTCCAGCAAAATTTTTAAAATTCTCAGGCTATTTCATTTTTTTAATACAATACAACTATTAACTACAGATACAAAGTATCTCAATTCCTGTGCCTATTCAGAGAGTCACAATATATAT
>JAQFVV010014315.1:0-41397 GCA_028023455.1 Epiperipatus broadwayi
TCATATTATTTATTTAATAAATAAAACTAAAAATCCATAAATATAATTTCAAATGTATAAAAATAAACTAAAGAAATTGTAGACATGATAATTATTTTTGTTAAAGGTTCATATTTTATGTATTTGGTGAGCAGTGTCACCATGTTTAATGAAAATTTATATTATGACCAGTTTCTATTAATGTGGAGCAGAGAGCTGCATTAGCAAATTCAAGTTTACTGAACTGCAACACAAGGGTCCAGCAGACTTTTTTTTACAGTAATTAATCAAAAACTGCTTTTTTGCAGCTTTGACTTTTTTTAAGATTGTATTTTTATTTCAGTAGTTACACACAAAAGAAGGTGATGTCTTCTATTTTTTACAATAACTAATCACAGACTGGTTATCTGTGTTTGCCTGACTTTTTTTCAAATAAGAAATGCCGACCAACCTGTTGTTGTTTATGTCAGCTTACTTTCATCCACACCCTCCCCTTCAAAGTTGACATTCTGCTTGTTAGATTATATTAAAGCCTTTAATAAAAAAACATCAAAAACCCATTGGAATTGATAGACTTACAAATTAATCACAACAACAAAATGTATTCATTGAAACAATAAATTTATTAATGATAAATGAACTTCTAGATGGCTTTTAACAAACTTCTTGTCAATAACAATTTTGAATAACAAGTTCAATTTTTCAATGCTTCTACACTGCATAGGGAAGCATTCCAACAGCCTGATAATTAAGAGTACATAATAGTACATCAGTTGGAGTGTAGGGCAATTCAATTGGAAACACATTTCAACACTTTTATGACATTGAAGTTCACACACTCTCATATTAAATGTTAGCAAACTGCCATTACTGATTGTACGCTTAGAAAGTAAAGCCACACAAAGCTGGGTGGACCATTTCTGTGTGTACACATAGAAAGTAATACCATCACAAGACCAAAGAAATGGTTATTACAATTGTAGTGTTGTATTTGCCGTATGTATGACCGGGTTAAATGGCATACTTATGTGTTTTTGCACAGAAACAGCGTGACCAAGCCATGTATAGTGGCTAATTAAGTAGTACCCTTATATTTTTATTCTGTTACAAGTGCAACCCAAATCTGTGGGGTCATTAAATAAGAGTCTATTACAATTTTTAAACAGTTACAATATATAATGATAAATAATATTTATATGTAGGATAAATGTAATGTCTTATTGATAATTACAAATTTAGTTTTTGAATATGGTAATCAGAGAGCATTTTAAATATTAATTACAAATATAATTTATAATTACTGCATGACATGACATTCTATATAAAAATATTACGTATGATTATATACATGTAATAAATAATGAAAATCATACACGAAAGTTTTATTTATATATATATAATATTCAATTACAAGTCCAAAGATCGTAGCAAAGTGCTAACTAAATAAAAATCATTAAAAATTTACAATGTTATAAAACTATCATTCTTATTTTTTATATATATTATCGTACTACTTGTAACGTATCACAAAAAATGAACATGAAAAATTAAATTCCAATACGTATTTAAGATTTTAATTTTGTTTATTTTCACAAATGCATTTGAAATATCTCATTACTATTTTCTTTATTAAACATGTAAATTATTGAATTAGAATTGTCGATATTTTACATTTTAATTTTTCAAAGCTCAGATCTCTATTTTAATATTTCTTTAAATTATTTTTTCAAGATAATTTGTTTATTTATTTATGGGTTTTTTGGCGATCATATGATAAATAAAAATTGCTATTCTTATAAATAGTCTCCAAGTATGGAATTATATGTATGTGTAAATAAAATAAAATGGCCGCTATTAGAATTATTATCGTTAGAAAATTATATATTAAATAAATTAAGTATAATGGTGTTAATATTTTTTGCATAACAATAATAAACCACAGAAGTTATTTCAGATTAACTTTCTTCAATGTCCTCATATTACATCTCAGTATTCATTAATTTTAACATTTATAAATTGTCAATTATTTAAAGATATCCTACTTCTATTTATCACAATTGTTTTATTTCTTCTTTTATTATGGTTCAGCTCAAGCTTAATCTTAACATTTTAGTTATTTAGACTATTATATAAATAATCTTTTAATTAATAAGATATAAATAACCATTTAATGTTAAATTTTCTAAAATAGTTAGAATTGATATTTGAAAATACAGATAAATTGTGTTTTATGTTTGAATTTAAACACCAAATATTCTTCTAGTAACTAAATATGCTTATTAAGATATCACCAAGAAAGAACTGAAAATGCAATGTCTTTAAAATAAATACATGTAGGGTGAATTAAATTAATACTTAAAAATGAAAAAAGAAACCATTTAAAAGTATTTGGCATCAAGACTTATTTGCAAATAATGCTTCAGATCTGCAGGAAATGTTGCAGGAATTATCAGATGAAAGTAGGAAAGTAGGACTAAAGATAAATGTTAAAAAGACTAAAGTAATGTTTAATCGATTTGCTCAAAATATGAAAATAAAGATTGATTATGATGAATTAGAAGAAGTTAACAGTTACAAATACCTTGGTCAGATTATTAATACAGATGGAAACATAATGGGGGAAATTAATCATAGAATTAAACTTGGTTGGAGTGTTTTTGGTAGAAATAACTTGATACTAAAAGGAAATATGCCTATGTGTTTGAAAAGGAAGGTTTTTAACAAATGTGTTTTACCAGTTCTTACTATGGATCTGAGACTTGGACACTTAATAGAAGAGCAATTCAGAGACTCAGACCACTCAAAGAAGTATGGAGAGATATGTTGGGAGTAACAAGAAGAGATCGTAAACGCAATGTATGGGTAAGACAACAAACAGGTGTTACTGACCTCATTGAAAAAATTAAAAGATTGAAGTGGAGTTGGGCTGTACATATTGTTAGAAGAGATGATAATAGATGGACAATTGAAATTTTAAACTGGATTCCAAGAGATTGTAAAAGACCCAGAAAGAGACCACATGTGAGATGGATGGATGAAATAAGAAAGTGTGCAGGGGTGATGTGGAGAAGAGAAGCTGAAGATCGGAGAAGATGGATTAAACTTGGAGAGGCCTTCATATTGCAGTGGATTGATAATGGTTGATAAAGATGGCATCAAGACTTAGTGTGATCATGTTAAACTAAAATTATACGTTTTTTACATTTTTTTATTTATTTCACAATTGTATATTTGAAGTGTAAGAATGCTAAATCATTGTTTTAACATTTTTTAGTGTATTGCAAGTATGCGTGAAAGAAAGTTACAAAATGAGTAAATAATGTTATGTTGAGCAAGCAATAGCAATTATAAACCTATATCTGATGTTTAGAAATATATAACAAAATTTGTTTGGATAATATATGATTGGGAATCATTTGTGATTGCGCCAGGATAAGAGCAATATTCGCACTCGTGAAAAGTAAACATATGTTATGAAAGCACACAAAAATCAAACTAAAATTCAGAGTCTAATTAGAGCGATTGCCTGCATATACGTTGCCATCATTTTCACCCTTCCAGTTCTCCCCTTCCCCTCTAGAAAAAAAACAATGCTTCAAAACACTAAAGTTCACATCAAAATACTCCTTTTACTTTTGCTAAGATTACGGCAATACGATCTAAAAGAATGTCGTTGAATTGAAAATCATAAAGTGTGACTTTTGTAACTAAATATCACGCTTAATTTAAGAGTCAATATGTTTGAGTTTTTGCATATATTTGACGATCATTTGACACACGAATATGCATATATGTCAATCAAATAAAAAAGTAGGCTTGAGAAAAGGTTAAAAGATCATCAATAGTTATGTAAACGTATAAAAAGTAAAAACAATAATAATTTAATAACAGCTTCTCTTTATTTTGATTATAAATAAACATAAGAGTTTATTTTTGATTTTGATTTCAAAAACGTTGATATTCTTCCTGAAGAGAGAAATCATGATAGAAGAAAAATTAATGAGACAATTTTTATAAATAAAAATGGGATCCATCTGCAATTAACAGATAATTTTCTAATATTAAAATTCATAAATCTTGGCATTTAATATGATGATTTGAAATTAAAGGTGCTTTAGTTCAAGAAGTTTAAGAAATTAACTGAGAGTACCTTATAAAGTATTAGAGTTATTTATAAAATATATTATCATCGTTATAATTCATTATTTATATAAAAATCCACATACACTGAATTAAATATTGTCATGGAATTTTAGATTGATAAAGAATATAAATAAAGATATTATATTCATGTAAATAGAGGTTACTTTGCTTCTTGATATTGCCGCTATGACAGGAATAATGAGGATTAAACCCCATCACAAGGTTGGGATCATTTAGTTCTAGACAAAATCTTAACATAAAGGTTACTAAGTAAAAAAATATCAATAATAAATATATACGTATGTGGATATGGATGTGGGATACATAAGCATGCGAGGTATATCTTTTAATAATAGTTATTTTAATAGCACTTATTTGTATGAGATTGAAAGTTAAGTTTTGTTTTAGAATTTAAGGGTATAATATATCAAAAAAAAAAAAGGAAACAAACAATAATTGTTTAAGAATTTTGTTATATTTCATCTCATTTTTGTTTGAGGAAAAATAATTTGGTTTGTTTTCATTAAACCTATTCAACTTAAATTCTAAAAACCCATTAAGCTTTACATTAATTGAATATTCATTTCTGGCAATCCTGTTCATTTTGTAATGACCACATTATATTATTGAATTTTTTTAAAGAACAAATGCCACTTGAAAGTGAGACATTTTCTTTTGTGTTGTTGATTATGGATAGGATTTTTTAAGGCGGAATAAAACAAAAGAATTAACATCTACTGTGAGGAGGAGGGCGATGAGTGCGAAGAAGAAAAGGGAAATACACATTTTCTCATTGTTAAGGCTGAGAAAGAACTCTGATAATAATGGAAGAACAGCAAAACAACAATTTTTTTGCAGAAAGTGAACATTTATGTTATAATATTCCATCCGTTAGGTTAATTGATTAACAAAATTAACCAATGGAATAAACAAGAAAGGTTTGTGATAGTTTATACTCTCAGCCTGTTGAAATAAATTAACATGGAAGGAATGTTAAGCAATAATTTTATCAAAAGAAATCAAAAGGAGTGGGCAAATTTTTAATGTATGCTAGCCCTGTTCATTGCCATGAAATCATGTTTCAGTCTGACAATTGACTAATGCTTGCCTATAGGATTACATGGAAGAAGAAGAAATCATCATGCCAAAATGAACCTTTTTTTCTAGTCATACACATAACAAAACTGAAGCCCCCAAGAGAGTAAACCTGTTGTGTTTGGCTGAATTTCAGATTTCAGACCCAAACCAACAGTAATATCAAAAAAATATGAGCACTCACAAAAGTGATAGTATGATTTATTAGAACAAATATACATACACATTATACAATTAATAAATACAATTTTATGTATAACTTAGTCAATAATGAGTTGGTCATACCTGAATGACTGAACTCACTTCCAGATGTATATATTAGCTTTCCTCATGAGTTCTAGTCAAAACACTTCCATCTGTACTAGACAGGTTACCTTGAGTCAGCCATGATCATAGCAGCTTCCAGTCCTATCATGGAATTGCCTCACTGTATAGATGAATCAGTACTGACTATAGTAGAAACATCTTCATGGTGAAAAGTGGTTTTAGTTGATAGCTCATTCAGTCATTCAGGTTAGACAGAGGTTATCTTTATCTCTCTCTCCCTCCCTCTCTCCCTCTTTCTCTCTCCCTCTCTCCCTCTCTTTCCCTCTCACTCTCTCTCCCTCTCTCTCTCCCTCTCTCCCTCTCCCTCCCTCTCCCTCTCCTTCTCCCTCTCTCTCTCTCTCTGGCTTACCTTGAAAAAAGTTGACTATTTATTGCCAGAGCCCTATTTACTGGCAGCAATCAGATTCGGAGATCATCATTGCCTATTGGCCCATACTAACCAATGATAGGAATTTAAAAACATGTTTACACATGGGCCATATTTTTACTATGTTTATACATTGGTTATCCACATGTTTTTGTATTGGTTAATGGCAATGAGTCCTCAATCCAATTAGATAAGGAAGGAATCTGAACTAGTCCATTTTTTAAGAAATAGTCAGATATAACAAAACCAAGAAGAATTACTATTGTATACAAAAAAGCCATGGATATTATCACCTTTGTGGATTGTATAAAAAGAATATTTTTGTGTGGTGAGCTTATCAGGTTTGTTAAATTTAATCCCAGGAAATAAGGTTATTTTTGTACATATAAATAGTTAACTATAATTTTTATACACTCATAAATGTATTATCAAGTTATTTTATTGAAGTTTTTGGTGTTATGATTTATAGAATCATATATGCATATTTTTTATTTATTAAAGGTATTTGCATTTCATGAATGGATATTAATACAATCACATAAATATTCAATACCCTAGTTTACATTTGTTTGTAAATGCATGTACATATATATAAATATAATTACACCTGCATCTCGTTTTATGCTGTAGATAGGTTCCTCAGAAAATGCACACAAAAGAATTGCACAAAAATAGACTTAACTTACCTTGAAAAATGGGGGATACATACTGTAATTTTCCAAAAATCGCATAAAAGGAAAGCAACAATGTAAAATTACTTTAAAATTCGCATAAAAAATAAGAAAATAAAATATGATTAATAAAAAATTTCAAATTTGAAAAAAAGTGATACAAGACAAACTTTATTTGCTTTTTTTATTAACTACAGTATTTAATTTTATTCAAAACATTATATTTTTATACATAATTTACATTTTTTTTCATACATATGTGGTATTTTAATCATTAACCCTATTTGAGACATCAGATTCACCATGATGTGATGTGATGTGAGGTACTGAAGCTTACGGTTAAACAAAGTCAAGAGGAAATACAACTAAAATGTTTTTCAATCCCTGTTGATCTTTCCCAATTCGCGAAGTGATCTAAAATTGAAATTTTTGTTTACAAAGAAATTGATTTTCTTGGGTGTTTTTGTCCTCTCCAGTTAGAGTAAACTAAAAGTTTAAAATAAAAATAAGAACTTAGACTTATGATGATAAAAAGACACCAACTCACCACTGTTGGGCAAAATTTAATTAAAACTAACAATTAAAAATTAAATTCTTATTTTTGTCTTTAATTTTCAATTCCAATTAAAAATCAAATTTCATCGTTTCACATCACATTAATTTCAGATCATATTAGGTAATATTTAAATTGTTAATTACAATTAAAAATCAGATTTTAATTGTCAAATTTAATTGTTCCCACTGCTGTTACTCATCTTTTAAAAATAAACTTTCAGACATTAAATGATTAATTGATTAGGTACTTTTATAAAAAGCAAAAATAGAACGTGATTTAAAAGGCAAAAACAACAATATATATAGTATTTTTCATCAAGAATGTTTGAACAAATTTACATTATAGTCTTGTAAAATTTAATGTGTGTATATAAAATGGGGAAATCCTGATTTTAAGGGAATTATGAACTTTTTTATTGCATAAAATCTATTACAGTACTATTATAAAGTGCTGAAAATATTGAAATTATTAGAGAGAAGTTGAACTCTGATAATGTGCTATTACTTTAAATATGATGTGAGTGTGCAAAATTTATAATATTTAAAGTAATAGTGCATTATCGGAGCTCGACTTCTGATCTAATAATTTTTATCACATAAAAGAAAACCATATACAAAGATATTAAGAAGAAACATGAATCGCATAACTTCAAAATTGCCTTAAATAAATCTGCATAAAATGAGACCTGGGTGTATTTCATTTAATATTAATCCAAAATACAGTAAGTAAAACTTTTAAATATATTTTATTCAGAAGTACTTTCAACTAGCTCAGTAGTCATTGTCAACTATTCAAAATTCAAAAATAATGTTACAATAATAAGTCTTTTAAACATTTCCCCCACAATTCATCAATTTTATAATTCCCACAATTCACTAATTTTAACATTAGCTGCTTGTCTATTAATCAAATGTTGTTTATATTTATTACTCATATATATTGAGCTGATATTTTAAGTCAGCTCATATATATATAAGCTCACATATTTATAATTTGGCATAAATATTTTTGAAGTTAAATAGTTTGTAAAATGAAAAAAAGAATTAATTAACAAATGGTTTTGATTTAATGGAAAGGGTAAAAATTTTGAACTTTTATTTTGAGATAAACAAATAAAATTGAATATAATTTATAAAAAAAAAAAAAAATGTTAAAAGTGTTTAATTAAAAGGGAGAAAAATTCGAGAGATAAAAGGGTAGGGAAAAGAAAACAAAATTAGATTCTTGGTAGTAATTATACTCTATTGTTGAAACTTTCACAAAGTAAAAATATTTGGTTAGTAATTGCTATTACGCTAATTAAAAAAAAAAGATAAGAAAGAGTGGAGATAAGATCGCTTTTAGGAGTTAGATCAGTTGACTTGACTTTAGAGACCAGCAAGGACAATAAAGAAAGCAGCTGTGTTTCGAACAATAAAAATTATTATTATTGAAATTTAATTTTGCGGACTCTTGTCAAATGTATAGCGGCTAAAGTTATCACAACCTTCCCCTTTGGGGAATTGACTGCCACTCCATCTGAATGAAGATATCCAGAGAGTTATGGACTGGAAGAAACGGATATTGCTAGCCAGACAACCAAAGGAACACTCATGGAATTCGCATATACAAGGACAAAGGCATGACCAACGGAATGTAAAACCTATGAAAATCAGGCCACTCCGCTCTGATCGATCAGGGTAATTATAAACTTTTCCATTAATGAGAACTCTAGTTAAAAGCATAATAGAACTTTATCTTTAATTTAATTTTCATTTATGTTTATTACGAATGTTTCAACAATAGAGGGGGGAAATAAATTTGTTTAATATTGTAATCTATTAATGTTAATTTCCGTTCAATATTTTTTATGAAATATTGGAATAACTGTATTTTAAATTATTTAATATCTATTCGATCTAGAGAGTAACAACAGGGTGGGGGTATAAAAGTGCGTCGCCAAGTAACAGAGAACCTTGGGGCGTTACTCATTTGTTAGTAGAAAATAAGGAAAGAATTGAAAGTATAAGAAAACGAAAGACACTTATACGTTCATTGTAAGATTTTTGCAATTTATTTATTTACCAAAGAAAGTGGAGTTTAAAAATAAACTTCGGGAAAGATTAAAAATACTATAAGTCGTCTTATATACACGTCTGCTAGAATTTGCAGTATTAGTGTAGGCGCGAGTAAATCTATGGTAAATA
The DNA here is from genome assembly GCA_028023455.1 of Epiperipatus broadwayi. NCBI lineage: Eukaryota > Metazoa > Onychophora > Udeonychophora > Euonychophora > Peripatidae > Epiperipatus > Epiperipatus broadwayi. Next base: position 9,325 of record JAQFVV010014315.1, read on the forward strand.
TTTGGGAAGCATAATTAGAAAGTAAACAGAAGGAAAATCAGAAATTGTAAGTCAGTTCTTTCTGGATCGGATAGAATTATAAGGTTATTAATAATAAATAGTAGTAAAAGAAATTAAAAGTTTTTTTTGTCCAACGTATTCTTGAATTCTTGAATTATTTATAATAATTAGTTAGTGTTCTTAAAGGAAAACCTCTGTGAGATTATAATCAAAGTTTTTAATCAGTGAATCGTCATTCGAAAATAAATAAAGACCAGGTTTATGTAAAGTTACGTGACCAGGTTCCAAGAGAGAAATCCTTGGTGGCGCCCTTGATGACGATTCTAATAACTAAAATTCAGTTAGTAGGGGAAGAAAGAAAGTTGTCATGTCACAGAGGAGTGAGGGGGGAAAGTTAAAAAATGGCACCCAACATGGGGCTCGTTAACAAGAGAAATGCCCAGAGATTAGAGTTAAAAGAGAGAGTAAATTTTTTAGTAAGGGGGTGGATTTCAGATGGTGGTGGTACGTCAGTATTCTCGTAGGGAAGGTTATGAGTTCGAATATAAAATTAAATAAAACAAAAGAATAAAATATGAGTGAGGACGAAAGTAGCATGAAAAGCCCGGTGGTAACATTTAAAAACCCTGAGCAGTGTCAGTTGCAAGAAATATTGAAAGCTATCGCTGAGCTCAAAGAAATTGTAATGGAAGACCGTAAAGAAATAAAAGAAATGAAAGGCATGATACAAGAATTGAGGAAAGATGTGAATGAATTAAAAGAGAGGGAAAAGAATAGGAACAATGAAAACAAGAGGGAAGTCATAGTCCCAGAGGACCATAAAGTCAGTAAAGAGAAAGAAAAGGTAGAAAACGAAGAGACAGAGCAGTTTACAGGGAAAACTAAAGAAATCCCGAACAAGAAGGCTATACAAATAAACCGAGAGATAGAGGTAATAAAAAAAAAGCTCAACGAATCTGGAGAAGAGTTCGATAGGGTCACGTTGATGAAATTTATACACATAAAAACATTTAAATGGGAAAGGGAGGAAAGCCCCTTTGACTACCTGGACAGTCTAGATAATTTTTTCTACGTCCATGGGTCGAAAGAAAAAGAGAAGATCATAATAGCAATGAGCCATTTGAGTGGTCCGCTAGGGAATGGTGGAAGGCGGTAAATTACAAACCTCCTACATTCCAAGAATATCGAACTATGATTTTGCGAGGGTTTTGGAGCGTTGAGAAACAAGAAACCATACGCATGAAGATATCGCAAGAAAAGTATAAAGCGGACAAAGATGGTGCGTACAGTCAGTTTTTTCAACGTCAGGCGGCAAAATTGAGAGCCTTGGAGGCATATCCGATGGATCAATTCCAGATAGTGCGAACTATCAGATTTAACCTTCCGTCAAGTGTGCAACGTAAGTTGGCCGAAAACCGTCGGTTATCCATTGAGGAAGCATTAGAAATATTACAAGATATAGAATGGGAGGACCAGGGGGTAGGTGGAGAAAGTAAAGTTAGATGGGAGAACTGTAACGAACCTGTGAGTACGAGTAACTATAACCCCAAGAAAAGTTGGGACAAGTCACCGCGGGGCAATTAAAGTTTTTTTTATTGTTTTTTTTATGACAAATGGGGCAATGAGCTGATATTTTAAGTCAGCTCATATATATATAAGCTCACATATTTATAATTTGGTATAAATATTTTTGAAGTTAAATAGTTTGTAAAATGAAAAAAAGAATTAATTAACAAATGGTTTTGATTTAATGGAAAGGGTAAAAATTTTGAACTCTTATTTTGAGATAAACAAATAAAATTGAATATAATTTATAAAAAAAAAAAATGTTAAAAGTGTTTAATTAAAAGGGAGAAAAATTCGAGAGATAAAAGGGTGGGGAAAAGAAAACAAAATTAGATTCTTGGTAGTAATTATACTCTATTGTTGAAACTTTCACAAAGTAAAAATATTTGGTTAGTAATTGCTATTACGCTAATTAAAAAAAAAAGATAAGAAAGAGTGGAGATAAGATCGCTTTTAGGAGTTAGATCAGTTGACTTGACTTTAGAGACCAGCAAGGACAATAAAGAAAGCAGCTGTGTTTCGAACAATAAAAATTATTATTATTGAAATTTAATTTTGCGGACTCTTGTCAAATGTATAGCGGCTAAAGTTATCACAACCTTCCCCTTTGGGGAATTGACTGCCACTCCATCTGAATGAAGATATCCAGAGAGTTATGGACTGGAAGAAACGGATATTGCTAGCCAGACAACCAAAGGAACACTCATGGAATTCGCATATACAAGGACAAAGGCACGACCAATGGAATGTAAAACCTATGAAAATCAGGCCACTCCGCTCTGATCGATCAGGGTAATTATAAACTTTTCCATTAATGAGAACTCTAGTTAAAAGCGTAATATAACTTTATCTTTAATTTAATTTTCATTTATTATGTTTATTATGAATGTTTCAACAATAGAGGGGGAAAATAAATTTGTTTAATATTGTAATCTATTAATGTTAATTTTCGTTCAATATTTTTTTTATGAAATATTGGAATAACTGTATTTTAAATTATTTAATATCTATTCGATCTAGAGAGTAACAACAGGGTGGGGGTATAAAAGTGCATCGCCAAGTAACAGAGAACCTTGGGGCATTACTCGTTTGTTAGTAGAAAATAAGGAAAGAATTGAAAGTATAAGAAAACGAAAGACACTTATACGTTCATTGTAAGATTTTTTGCAATTTATTTATTTACCAAAGAAAGTGGAGTTTAAAAATAAACTTCGGGAAAGATTAAAAATACTATAAGTCGTCTTATATACACATCTGCTAGAATTCGCAGTATTAGTGTAGGCGCGAGTAAATCTATGGTAAATATTTGGGAAGCATAATTAGAAAGTAAACAGAAGAAAAATCAGAAATTGTAAGTCAGTTCTTTCTGGATCGGATAGAATTATAAGGTTATTAATAATAAATAGTAGTAAAAGAAATTAAAAGTTTTTTTTGTCCAACGTATTCTTGAAATCTTGAATTATTTATAATAATTAGTTAGTGTTCTTAAAGGAAAACCCCTGTGAGATTATAATCAAAGTTTTTAATCAGTGAATCGTCGTTCTAAAATAAATAAAGACCAGGTTTATGTAAAGTTACGTGACCAGGTTCCAAGAGAGAAATCCTTGGTGGCGCCCTTGACGACGATTCTAATAACTAAAATTCAGTTAGTAGGGGAAGAAAGAAAGTTGCCGTGTCACAATATGTGCAAAAAAGTTGAATGAAGAGAGAAGATAGTTTGTTTCAAATTTCATTTTCATTGTAAATAGATCTCCATTTGAATATACTTAAAACAATACAGATATTAAAACTGAATTCTATTGTATTTTTTTTTGTATTACATTTCAGACTCTATTCGATGATACTGTAAACAATAAATGCAGCATTATAATTCATTGTAAATAAACTGTTAAATAGTTTAAAACCTATGGTTTGGTGTTTAGTTATCTCTGTGCCTCATTCCACGCAAATATAAATTGATTATTGTTAATATTATGTTATTAGGTGTTTTTATTATATGCCAATCACCCTGAAAACTAGAATGGAATACTGAGTATGTATTTGGGATTACAATCTTGTGAAGAAGAAGTTGATATTATTGTATATATCTTTTCAGAGTATAATTTCTAATGAAATTAGTGTTTAAGGATGATTTTATTCAGATATTATACATATGCTTTGAAAAGGGTATGCTTTCCTCACTCTTACAAGGATAAATACAAAGAATGTGACGAGAAAATATAACTAATTATTATTAGCTTGGTCCCTTTCTATTACTAGTATTCCACATTTTGTTATATGTGTATTGAGTTTGAAATAATATCACATGTGAATAGCACACACATTGTAGTTAGTGCATACCACATGTATCGGTTCCGTGTAGACACATATAGATAAGTGAAAAAGGAATATTTCATTCCTGGTATACCAGGAAACTGTCAATTATTAATTAACCTTTTTCTCTATTAAACTATATAATAGGCCCTTTGTTTGGGGCATTAGTGTAATAAATGGGTTCCTTTTTTACTTCAAAATGAAGTTTATATAAGGATTTACATCGACTGAAGTATTATACATGCACAATTCGTATAAATATTTTTGCTTTAAATTATAACATTCATTAAAATAATAAGACGAAAGCAGAAAAAGAAGAGGACGATAACATCATGTATTATTTGCTTTTGCTTAAGCTTACTTTCTGAAAGCTTCATATTTTTTTTACAATTTATTTTTAATTGTAAATTTAAAAACGATAACATTTTTAATTAGATGACATTTGAATAGGTGATTTCATTAAATAATATATTTAACTACTGCCATTTGCCACTAATTTGTATTTTTTAATCATCGATTAATTATTTTTCCATATGTTCAATCTATGTATGTATGTGTGTATGTAGCTATATATATATATATATGTTAAATGTAATCCGAGAGGTAATCTTCTAACTTAAAAGCTCTATGATATTTAATGCAGTTCCAATTGATCTTAGAAAACATTGGATCTTACCAACTATATTATGGATCTTACCAACTATATTATCTGACGCTGATAAATTTACTTTATATATATCTTATACAAAAAAATCACAACGTGAATATATATATATATATTGAAAGATTTTTAGCTAATTTGACAACTATTAGATGGCATATAATTTTATTTTTCTAGAAACCAAATCCTATGTCAGGAAGTCTACAACATATGGGAAATAGAATTGCTACAGTTTTATTTTATGTAAGTAAAATCATATTTTTATATTATGATATATATAAAATAAATAAATTTTAGAAAATATATGTAATATTTTTGCTGAATTTTTCTCTCTTCTCTCTAGCCATAGTTTTAAAAAATCAGTTGACCGTGAAACAAAAAGAAAATACAGAAATTTATAGTAACATTTGTTCCACTGTGATTTTTTAATAAAATAATGATGAAAAGACTTTCAATCTCATAAAGCCTCGTTTCTACTCAATATAAGACTATACTTTCAAAAAACATCTTAAAAGTTTTGACGTCTCTGGATAAGACATTTTTTTAAGATTTTGATTTTTTTTATTATTATTCATAGGAATTTCTTAATATGGAAGAATTGATACATAGAACTTTCCAAAAGTTGTTAATTTTTATTTTTAACCATGAAAATCATATAATATTATAATATTCTTTGCATTTATTGAAGTTATGTGTAATGTGATATGATGTGATATACTGTAGCTTCTTCTTAAACGAGTCAAGAATCTCTCAGCAAGTATACCAAGAAAAACTTGTTAGCTACTTAATTTACCATTCCCCAGTCTAAGTTTTCCCATATTCTGCTCCATCCCATTTCCACAACATAATCTTTGTCATCTCTACTGCCTTTATATCTAAATTCCCCTTATCTTTTTTTCCAAACCCAGCATAAAAACCAATAATCTACTTCCTGTATAATCACTTTTTTCATATTTATTTTTCCATAACTTCATTATATGTGCCCTTTCTGTTTTCAAGCATTTACATTCAATTAACAAGCCTTCATAATCAATCAATGCAGGAAATTTTGTGTTTAAAATCTCTATTTAGTGCCTACTCATCCAACATCCCCAGACTAGTTTCTAGTTTGTAGCACTACTGTGTGCAGAGTTTGGTACTCTTACTAACAGCATGTGTACTCATATGAAATGGTGACCATGTGATGTTTTGATGCATTTATTGAAGTAATGTTATTGTTTATACATAGCTTCTAGGCATGGTATTATTCCTGTTAAATTATATATATATATATATATATATATAACACCAAAACTGTCTAACACTATACTAGCAAAAAATAAAAATGCAAAACCATAAAACAATACAATACTAGATTAAATTCAAAATTTTACCAAAATCCTTACAGAACCATGGTTTCATCTACTACAAATAGACCTTCTCAAGTGAAAATCAACCTAAAGGAAAACATATATATATATATACAAACAAACAAACCTTCCCATAATTCATTTCAAACTCCACCTTCCCTTAATATCAAAAGAAGTCTTCATAAGATTGATAGCCTCAGAATCAAGGAGTTTTATCATCAAAGTCTTCTTTATTCTTCTTTTTAACTCATTCTTTTCATAAAAAATAACCGAAGCATTGTCAAACAATATTCTATGACCTGTATTCAATTCATGAATATATAAAGCTGAGTTAAGATACCTATATTTAACTCTACTCATATGAACCTTAACCCTTTCATTAAGGCTAAATTTACTCTGGCCTACATAAAATTTATCACAACTACATGGAATTTCATAAACAATACCAGGAATAGACCTACTATCAATAGACTGCTTTGAACCATTAAGTAATGAATTCAAATCAGAACCTTTCCTCCATGCAACCTTCTTTCCACCTAACAAATGACTATTCCTATAAACCAAATTATAAATTGATGCTTTAAATGGTAAAGACATATAATCATCATCCTTACCAACAAAATTCTTATCATCCAAATCATGACTATAAACATTATTATTAAATACCACTTTTTTAATAAAATCATGACTATAACCCAATTCTACATATTCAGCAACAAATTGACTTTTTTGAATATCAGCATCATTATTAAAATTATTAAGCCTTCTATTCCGACAACAAAAATTCAACAAACCATGGTTGTGTAAGGATTTTGGTAAAATTTTGAATTTAATCTAGTACTGTATTGTTTTATGGTTTTGCATATATATATATATATATATATATATATATATATATATATATATATATATATATATATATATATATATATATATATATATAATAAATAATCAAAAATAAATAGACTGAGCATACCTTCTACACATCGGTATCACAATCATAATTAGCAGTGTGCTTGAAGCTTTTGTAAAGGATTAATGGATTCATTTTTTAATAATCTGTATGCTATTGGCTCTCATATTCATTATGTATTCATTTTGTGTAATAAACCATACCTCTTTCATTTTTTGATTTCTGTAATTTCTTTCATTACACATTAGCACCATATTTATTATATTATCACTATATTTATTAGCAAAATTAATATGTATTAAATCAGAACTAGTAGCATTCAAATAAATAAAAAATGGGTCTCTTAAATCCTTTAAGGTAAACTTCAAGCTCATTGATGACTATGGTCATCATGACGATTATGACACTTTCAGAATCGAAAGTGTGGTCTATTTAATTTATCTTGTTTTCTGTTATGGTGTTATTTATATTACTAATAATGGAACAGTATCAAAGTATGGTATATCAACCATTAGTGCCAACAACTAACTGGTTATTATATGTAAATTACCTTATCCAGCCTTCAATTAGATAAGCTGATGGATAAACTATAATGGAATGCAATTATTTATGTAGTTATGTTCGTATAAATAAAAGCAAATTAAAATTTAAGGTGCAATTTTTATTCTGAGATGTTTTATTAATTGGATTAAAAATGTGGTAATTAATTTTAAACTAGGATTTATTAATCGTTAAACAAAAACAACTTGTCATAACATTCTATTTATTAGTTATTCCACATGACATTGGGATGCCCAATGATTCGTTTATCAAATTCTGGGATTGAACATTACTATCTGAAATTACTGCAATAAAGTATTTTTTTTTGAGATCTAAATAGTAATGATTGGTAAATAGAAGAAAAAAATAAATTGTATAAAATAGAAAACATCTAGGTCTTATTATTTTTTTTTGTATGTGCGTGTTTTAAGATGTTGTTTATGAATTTGAAAATGTATAATTAAATATAATTAATTAAGCAGTTCATGTTTTGACAACCTACGTTTGAATAGAAAAGTGTTACTGAATTTATAAATATAAATATTAAATTTTAATGACATTTGCGATTTATTCTTTTAATTGGAGGTTAACCACCATATACTTAAAAAGGGATTCAAATAAAACTGCATTAATAAATTAAACGAACTTCATCAAGCAACATTATTTGCATTATTCAAATAACTATGAAGCAAAACTATTTTAGCCTACATGATTCATACTATTGTTACATTTTCATTTTTGTTGTCAAACTCCCTCCACTCACAACTCTGACGCCATCCATTTCAGATAAATACACTAATGATTATTATTAAACATTTTCGAAACTAGAGATTATTTCTAGCACAGATATAAACTTTACACCTCAGTTAAAGATTATTTTTTTAAATTTACACACACGGAGTTATTCACCTTTCTCTGTTCCTATGTAATATCTTTCTTTTCAAATTCATATAAATAAAGATACAATAAAAGACAAATGACCCCCAAGATGCATTTCATACTGAACCAGCACTCATCAGTTGGCCCAGGTCACTATCTCTGATATATATCTCTATTATATGCAAAGTATTTATCTAGAGTAAATTGTTACATTTTCATTTACCTTTATCAAACTTCCTCCACTCACAACTTTGACGCCATCCATTTCAGATAAATTCATTAATGATTATTATTAATCATTTTCGAAACTAGAGATTATCTCTAGCACAGATATAAACTTTAAACCTCAGTTAAAGATTAATATATCTGATTTTTTAAATTTACACACATGGAGTTATTCACCTTTTCTCTGTCCCGTATGTAATATATTTATAGATATAATAAACACCTCCACACAACACTGTTATGGAATGAAGTATTCCAATTTACCAATTCAAATTTTACTAGCTTTCTTGCTTATCTATATTATATTTATGTTTTAATTTTAAAAATTCATGAAAATGTCATATATATATATATATTATTAAATATAATATGTATATTATTTATTATATTAACAGTAATCCATTTATTAAATGTTTGTATTTGCTCTATAATTGACTGGTTTTTAATATTACATTATAGATGAATGATGTGATTGCTGGAGGTGCGACTGCTTTTATTGGCTTGAATATATCTGTACGGCCAAAAAAGGTAATATTTGTAATATATATATATAAACAATGGAGTGATAATTTTTTTAAATGTTATTAATATCGGCCTATAAATATTTTTATCTTATATTCTAAAAAATGTAAAAAAAATGATTTATTTCAGAGTGAGAAGAAATATATATATATATATATAATGGTACATGACAAAAAAATGGAAGGATATAATTTAATATTTATAAAATTATACTAATAGTCAGATCGAATATAAATTACATGTAAATGTCACATTCTACATTTTAAGTCTATTAAACACTCTTTTTTAACTAAAAGGGTAATTCTCCATGAATATATGCATTTATGTTAAATGTACACCAAGGCACCATCCTGAATATCGGAATATCAATGAGAAAGGTTTGCATATTGTTCAGTATTATGGCTGCTTAATCACGACTTTGATGAGTAAAATAAATCCGATCTCATTGGATTTCATAATTTGACCCTTCTAAAATAAATATTATACAACAATATGTTCATCTTACAGTATATAGTTTTCTAATTTTGAATAGTGAAAAATTAAGAGAAAAGATAAGAGAAGCTCGTTAACAAATAACAAAAAAAAAACATTTATTAAACAGTAATAATATGTATTTAAACATTTAAATGTACATTTTCAATAACTTATTTCTGTTAACAATAATACAAATAAAAAACCCTTACAACATCTATATGAATTTGAGATTGTATAATGAAAAAACACAGGCAAGTAATTAAAATGCTTGCCACATATTTTGAGGGTGTATTCTCTAAAAGTTATTTTGTCAAAAGTCTTATGATGAGTTCAACATTGTCCAGTTTTCTTTTGGTTCTTTTTCATTTTGACAATTTGGCATTATAGAGTTTATTCATGTCAATTTAGATGTGTTTTTTATCAATATAGCTTGCTTCAATTTGTAAATTCAGGCTAGGTCCCTTCTAATAGCTATATGTGCACATTCCTCAATAGGAGAATGCTTCCATCTGAAGGGTCTTCAGCAATTCAAATATATTGTGCATGGCAAACACTACTTGGCAATGGCAGGTTAAGATTGGTCACATCAGACTTTGGGATGAATTTCTCTGGATAATTAATGAGGACTGTTACTTATGTATTAGGCCTGCAACACATATTGCACCTTCAGAGCATTTTCACATTTTTATCAATATGCTGAAGACTTTCTAGTCTTTACAGCAGACCAAAATAACATGTATACTTGGATCTTCTACAAACATAAAATGATAAATTTGTCAAAATGGATCACATGTACATATTTTCTCAAGATTACACAAAGATAGCAGCAGCCTGAATATGTATGTGGAACAATTCTGCAGGTCTAATGTGTGTTGCAGATCTAATACTAAAACAATTACTAAATTACAAATACACTCTAAAATATTACCAAAAAACCCTAAAATATACACATATGGCACTTACTGTGTAATGTATAAAAATTTGATGTGGAATATTAATTTTTAACAATGCTAAAAATATGAATTTCAGCAAAAATATTGATCTTAAAAAGCACATTTTACCAACAGTAAAAATATTGATTTGTCAAGAATTGGTGGTCAAGTGGTTAGCAAAGCCACCTTACAAGCAGTTGTCCTGGATTTACAGGTTCACTTTCCAGACGATGCTTTGATACATGAAAAAAATATTGATTTTCCATACAAAAAATTTGAAAAATATGACAAGCCAATTATGCACTTTTCAAACACTTTAAATTTGGACAGAACAATCACTGAATTACAAAAAATAGTCTAAAATATTATCAAAAACTACAAAACATACACAAATGGTACTTACCACATAATAAATATATAACAGGAATTGCCATGATGAAATAATCAATTTGTCTGTTCTATTTTATTTTACATGTATAAACTATCTTGGTCCAAAATGGAGACAAATTACAAAAATTTTTCCCCCAAAGGGACATTGATTTAACACATGATTGTGCATTTTTAATAATATTAAAAATACAACTTTGACACAAAAATATGAAGTGAGATATTAATTTCTAACAATATTAAAATATTAATTTCACCAAAATATTTGATCTTAAAAAGTACATTTTTAACAACAGTAAAAATATTGATTTTCCATACAAAAATATATAAAATATGACAAGGCAATTATATCATTTCCAAATATTACTTTAAATACAGATAAAAACATCACTATATTACAATAATCTAAAATATTATCACAAAACCATAAAATATACGCCTACAGTACTTATGGTCTAATATAGAACAGGAATTGTCATGATGAAACAATCAATGTTCCAGTTTTACTTTATTTTAAGTGTTTATTTTTTCCCAAAATGCACACTTAACATGCAATTGTATTTGTGGTTCATATGAAAATGATCATAATCAGTACTTCATAATTCAGCCAACAGTCAGAGTAAATCATTGAATCAGAACTACGAACACAAATGAAGTAAAAGAATAGCACTAAAGATGTTGTCAGAATAAAATTTGGACAATAATTGAGAGTGTAAATTTATCACAAAAAAAAAAACACAGCAATGGTACAAAACTTTCTGTATATTCCAATCAATTATGGTTTTATTTGCTAAAGCCAAGCTCTAGTTTTTTCCATTTTATAGAGGTTAATTTGTGGGCCCAACTTTAAATAAAATGGATCACCATTTAGGGATGGAATTTTTAAATCCTCCAACCATATTCCGTTACAAATGTCAATTTTACTGTTACACATTTTGTTACAAGATTGGATAACATTGCAGAGTTTATTTGATGTGATAGCACATTTACAGTTATTTGCAGATCTGAAACTCCTACCATCTTCTCTTTGTTGCAGGTTTAATACATAAGTACCCCAGCATTACATTGCATACATGCTAATAAACATACCTTCAAGAATTTAACAGAACATCCTCATTATAACTTTATAACATTAGTTGTTATATTTTACACAGAGTATGCTAAATCAATAAACAGTAAGTCAAAACCTGGCTATTTTCCTATGTTTGAAATTTGTCAGAAAAAAGTCACAGATATATTTTAGATAGACTATAAGCCTGAGTCAAGAAAATAAATAATACAAATTAAAATAAAATATTTACTGACCCTTTCATAAAAAAACCATAACCATTGTCTACAGCACATTGGCCCCTGTTTTACTTTATCCTACTTTTAATTAAGCATTATTAATTAAAGCATGTAAACTTCAATTAATGTCCAATTTATAAACTACTTAATTTGATTAAGCTTCTCTACTTTCACAGCCAACCCCGGTATCAATTTTGCTGTTTGTATAAATATCTAAAAAAAATTGAATCTGTTGACAAGGTAGGATAGTAATGCAAAACTATGGCTGTATAGTTGCCATAACACCTGCAGATAAAATTTGAATCCTATCTACCATATTGGGCTCAAGTATGAATTCCCTTTCTTAATGAAATCTTAAGAAATAAAATCTATAAATCCTATATAATGATATAAGTTTAAAAAAAAAGAAAAAAATATATACCTAGTGGCCATTATTTCATTAAAAAAACAAACAACAATTTCTTCAGACAAAGTATATTTATGAGCATCAATTAATAACTGATTTCAAGTGGCAATCTTACTAAGACCATAAGAATTATACTTTTTCTATCTAAATAATCTTAAAACTATCACTAATTAGGTGCCCGGCCCTTTTTTGCTAGCTCAAATCCCAGGAATGGGAAGTAACGATACCTATCAGGCTGAATAAAGGTAAATGGCTAAATCTGGATAGTTTGAATGATATTTCCCTGATTTCTATGCTTCCCAACTTAAATTGTGTATATTTAAAATTGTGTATTTGGAACGGTCTCCTTTTCCTCTTTCATGTCTCTCAAATTAGATCACATGCCATTTAAGATTAGCTACTTTGAACTCCCTATTTCTAAACATTTATTTTCTCAATGCATAATTTATTCCCTTATCAAGTTTATGGTTTGGAATTTAAAAGTATGTATAATATAATTGCTTATTCTGAAAAGCACACTTAACTCATTTTGCGAGACATACTGACAAGGAGTGAGATAGGTGAATATAAGTGATAAATATGTTCAGTAATGTTAGATAAATAATTTGTTTGAAAGTAAGTATACAATTTTATTATTATTCCCTTTAATTAAATATAAAAAACAGAGAAAAATATATATAATTTAAATATCAAATGATAACATAAAAAATGAAATTTATTGAATATAAAAGACTATATAATTAAATAGCATGTGTAAGAATGCAGCTATATGTTACAGATTAAATTATATGTAGTTTTAAACAATGACTAAGCATTTAGAAAGTAATGATAGGCAATTTTCAGTTCACTTAAGACAATAAAAATTAGTCATATTTACCTTTGAGGACCTGGGACTTTAAATAGGGATAAGTTTCTTTCTGCATAAGCTTGTTTCAATGATACAGACAAAATCTATGTATTCTTTTATTGTCGAAAAACAAAACAAAAAAAAAATTTCTGCTAATAGCAAAAGTTCAGCATGAGCATCTATTTTGTGGTATTGCTTGAATATAGAAAATAATGATGGCTTACTGGAAGCTTTCTTAGTGTACACAGTTCAATATTCTCTTTCTTCCTGGATTATTTTAGCAGTGTATTGTGAAGGTTTTTAAGGTTCTTGGATGGGCAGGCACTTAACAAGAACACCTATAGATAATTGGAGCTTGGGGTGAGGGCCTAACATGTATTTGTTCTACTCCTGCATTACGATTGTAGCCATTTTATATGTTGATATTGTAAAATCCATTTTCTTCTTGAGATGGTAGATTGAAGAACTTTTAATATTTCATTTTTATAATGTGCATAGCTGTATCAGAAAACTTAGCAAAAAATATTAATATAACATTTCTGTCCAAAAACACTATTGCTCACTCCTATTTTTTTTCTCACTAATTAATTTCACCAATTCTTTTATTTTCCCAAAATAGTTTATTAGCATTAAGATGTCTATTTTTAGGCATGCTTTTAACATTTTCTTTTTCAGCTGTACATTTTCTTAAGATTTCTTGGAATTTATTATGCCTAAGTAATGGAAAAAAGACACAAAATTACCTCGAGGTAGATATATCAAAGTTCTTTCATTATTCTCATTAAAATATGATCTACAATAAAACAAAAGAAAAATATATATTTGAAATAAGTAATAAAACAAAAAAAATTATATATTTGCATATAAATGCATTCCCACAATTTATTAACACATATTTTTCTGAATGTATTCTAAAACAAACTATTATAACTATATACATCTTTCTCTCTCCCTTTTTTTTTATTTTAAATATAAAAAAACTTTCAAACTTTAACTTTCTCTTTGACATATATATATATATATATATATGATTTCTTATATATATACTCACACATTGAGGCCAATTTATTGGACTCACGCTTATCTAGGCAGTTGGAAAATATTATGTACCTGCTTTGTAAGAGGAATTGAATCTGGCTACTGTTACACTACATAACAATTTTGTACAAAATTTTTTATATGCTTCATTAATTATATCTTCAAATAAGTATATAATATTTCATAAAATTAACAAAACAAACTTCATTAATTTTTCTTTTTTTTTACTTTTTAAATAATACTTTGAAATCAAGGAAAATATAAGAAACTTGTTTCAACCATTTTATAAGGAAAAGTATATTTCCCTGTTTTCCCTTTATTTTGATAAATAAAACTTTTTCTAAAGAAAGTGTAAATAGATCTTAATCATTTATCACATTAAATTAAACATATAAAACAATTTTCTTTTTCAATATTATTTGTATAACTTTTTTATGCTTTATGTTAAAACTGTCTTTTATATAAAAATTTAATAATTCACTTTTTATTATTACTATTTTTTAAATTATTATTTTAAAGAAACTCCGTTTAGTCACTCATTCTTTATTGCATTATTTAATGATGGCTTCAATATATATATATATTTGAATTTTATAAAATATGGAAATATTTATTTAATTTTTTTTCTCATATATCATAGCATCAGCTGGGAAGCGAACCCACTAACCCAGGACAACTGCATGTAAAGCAGCTGTCACTGACCTCTTGACTACCAATGCTTGACATATCTATTTAAATTTTTGACATTTTATAAAATTTCAAACATTTCTATTTGTTAAAAATTATCAATATATATAATACATTTAATGAGTGTTTAGAAGTAAATATTTAGTCCATAGAGTGATCTATATATAATTATTTAATTAGAAGACTCTTTACTTAGGACAGTAGCCAATGAAAATGAACTATTCTAGGCTAAAGGTGAAAGTAAAACTGTCAGGCTCCTCACTAATGGAATCCACAAGATAGAAACTAGTTTGGAGATATTGGATGAATAGGTACTTGATAGGAATTTTATGCACAATGATTGCTATAGTTTACATTGGCTTGCACTACTATATAGGAGAGTTTGCTTCTATTTTAACAGCTTTGCAAGCATAGAAAATGGTGATCATATGAAGAGGTAAATATGTTAAACTAAATGTTTTCAATACCAAATTACAACAATTTGAGCTGCAAAGACGAAATTTTTCTGAATTCATATATGTAATTATCATCCCATTTAGATACATATTTAATGGCTGTTACTAATTATTTATTATAATATATTATCATATCATTCCTAGAACAAATAAATGTGAAATCATCAGAAAAAAGTATTTAAAACCCTGATTTTAGTTTGGACTTTATCTTTATTTGCATCTCCGTAAGAATAATATGGAATGCAAATGTATTATATATTTTAATAATATTTGGATTTTTACTACAGAAATGAATGACTAATTAAAGAAAATATTTGCTTCAAAAGAATTCTGTATTTTCAGAGATCTGTAGAAAACATATAATAAAATTATCTCATTATATAAAACAATCCAAGTGCTGTTATAAAGCAAGAAGAATTACAGAATAATTTAATTGATACTGTGTGTACTATTCAGAAAATACTGTAAATGTTACCACAAAAAATTCACTGGAATACCAGGAAGTTAACTAAAATTTTTAGTACTGTAAAAAGGGAAATATTGATGTCACAATTGTACCAGATAGCTATACTTAACCTGCAGTTCTTCACCTCACTATTTTGTGAGTGCTTAACATGAGCCTCACATATTGGTTTATAAGAATTTGTGTCCCAATTACATTCTTATGGAATTTTTTTTAAGTTCATTTAAATTAGATATAATAAAATTTCTAATTAACAAGAAAGGAGAACAAACTAATAATAATTAGTTATATTTCTAGTTACCTGGTCCATAATTATTAATGCCAAATATTGGCAAACCCTATATTTTTTTCCCTTTTCTTTCTCTAGAGCATATATATATATATATATATATATATATATATATATATATCTAGAGAAATAATCAGACCTATATATATATATATATATATATATAAGGTCTGATTGATACTAGGTTTAATTCTAAATTCGGGAGAAATTTTGCCTCAAATAAAGATTGACAACAAGAAAAAAAAACTTATTTTCCAGATATGGTACTTTTTTCTACAGAAAACATATTAATTGATTATCCACTTTCTTCTCCAATAAAGCTATTATTCATCAAGCTTTATTGGAGAAGAAAGTGGATAATCAATTAATATGTTTTCTGATAAAGGCTTTAAATTTGATTGAACAAAATATTGTTGCATCCTTTAATGGTAAATTTTATAAGATGAGTAAAGGATGGCCAATGGGATTACCAATGGTGGCACAGTTACGCAGTTTTGTTTTGTCATATTATGAAGAAAATATTATGAACAAATTTATATTTTTGGGAAATATTAAGATATATATGAGATATGAGGATGATGTTTTTGTATGTGCTTCTTCAGAAATGATTGATAAAATTTTTGATGAATATAATAAATTAAAAGGTTTTAACTGGACCATGGAGAAAGAATATAATAACAGTATTAAATATTTAGATTTGATGATTTCAAGGAGCAATATGATTGACTATAAATTGTTTATTAAACCTATTGAAATGAGAGGGTATATTTCATATTTATCTAAAGTGCCACATAATTATAAAATGGCTGGTTTTAGGTCTTTTTTACATAGAAATAATATTTTGTGTAAATATGCATGTGATAAAAAAAAATATTGAAAATTATGAAGGGAATTATTAAGTGTGGGTTATAATATAAAAGAAATTTATCAAGTGGTTTGTCAATTTAGTAAGAAAATTAATAGAAATACTGGTGATGAAGAAATTGAGAGTAAGAAGTGGATTTCTTTTCCTTTTTATAATAATAATCAAGTAAAATCTATGAAAAAAGCTTATAATAGTATATATAATGTTTCATTTTATGGATCAGGTAATTTAAATAGAATGGTTAATAATTCAAAAGATAAGTTAGAAAAAAATAATGTGAGTAATATAATTTATAGAATTTATTGTGGGTGTAACTTATCATATGTGGGGGAATCTAGATGTAATATTGAGAAGAGAGTTAAAGAACATAAATTGTTGTATAAAAGAGTTTTGAAAAATGGACAGATATGTAATGATAATAATAATGAAGTCAAGTTATATACTGAATCTGTTTTTTTATGATCATGATAGGAATTGTAATTTTAAATTTGATTTTGATATAAACAAAATAAAAATTTTAGGCCAAGAAAGAGATAATGAAAAAAAAAATTAAAGAGGCAGTTTTTATTAGTAGGTATAAAAATACAGTAATAATCAGGCAGTCAGCAAATGTTAGGATTAATGAATTGTGGGATATTTAAATCAACATTTGTTTTCAGTTGGTAATAGTTGATTTCATTTTGAAAGTTGAGTTGGTAATGATTATGAATATAATCAAAAATATTTTTTTTATGAGTTTTTATTTATACTATATTATAAATTGCTTACCATTGTTTGGAATATATTTAAGTTTCGTTTATATATATATATATATATATATATATATATATATATATATATATATATATATATATATATATAATATTGTTATTATTATTTGATGTCTGTATTTTTTTCAAAGCAATATACAGTAATTTTTTTTCATGTGTCGTAGCATCAGCTGGGAAGCAAACCTGCTAACCCAAAACAACTGCTTGTAAGAAAGGTGTGCTGACCACTCGACCAACAATATTTGACAGCAATATACAATAATTATATAACTGAATTTGTAAATACAGTAATTAAATAATTAAAAATTTTATCCACTTAGGAGTGCTTTCGATTATCCCATTAGGCTAGCCATTCAAAGTTTTATTTGAGAAAGATTACTGGGATAATCAAAAGTGCTCCTAAGTTGATAAAAATTTTAATTATTTAATTACTGTATTTACAAATATTCAGTTATATAATTATATATATATATATATATATATATATATATATATATATATATATAACAAATTTAACGGTTTACAAACTATTACAAACAATCCTTAAATCTGCAGAAGTACTTTTGATTAATTTCTTAAACCTGCCTCAACTGCCAATAAATTCAAAATCAAAAGCGGAAGCAAAAGTCATCAATTCAAATTCCACGAATCTCCTATTTTAATGTTAATAGCTTGTTGATTCATTAAACGCATTTTATTCCTGTTTATAAAAATTGCCTCTTTAATTTTTCTTTTTCTACAGTTTCTCTCTTCATGAAGAATTTTCACATTTTCAAAATCAAATTTAAATTTATATTTACATGTTTTATTTGATCACGAAAAAACATGTAAATAGAAATTTAAATTTGATTTTGAAAATGTGAAAATTCTTCATGAAGAGAGAAACCATTGTAAAAGAAAAATTAAAGAAGCAATTTTTATAAACAGGAATAAAATGTGTTTAATAAATCGACAAGCTGCTAACATTAAAATACGAGGTTCGTGGAATTTGAATTAATGACGTATGCTTCCGCTTTTGATTTTGAATTTAATGGCAGTTGAGGCAGGTTTAAGAAATTAACTGAAAGTACTTCTGCAGATTTAAGGATTGTTTGTAATAGTTTGTAAACCGTTAAATTTGTTATTTATTTATAATTGCCATTTTATTTTTAATTAACGGACATTTTATATATATATATATACACACACCCACATTGATGCCATAATATTTTTTGTATTTAAATTAATACGTTTACATTTGTGATTGCAAGAAAATACTAATTTATCATACTTGATCAAGTTTTAAAATATATATTTTAGTACTTATTTTGAAGTATTTATGTTTATATTAAATTTAGACACTTTTAACAAACCTATTATATTAACATAATATTATTTAAAATATGATATTTGAGTATACCTATTATTATATTGAATATATTTTTTAAAATTATTTGCTCTATTTTATATAATAATATTTAAAACTCCTATATTTAATAGCTATCCTCATAACAACACGGCAAACAATATCAAAACCATATAGAAGCCTCATGACTGACAGTGAAATGCATAAAACCTTATATATTTCAAAATATATTATATCTATAAATGTTTTTAAAGTTAGCTTTATTCATGCTAAGCATACTTTTGATCCATATCATAATCATAGTTCTTTTACATTTCTATTCTTGGTTTTAATTACGAAAACCTGATAATATTTAATCGTATTCAAATATATATTGTAACAGGATATATATATATGAAACCAGGCACACTTCACAAACCTGGGAGCTTAATTGTAAGTAGAGAGGATTCGAACTCAGATTTTCAAGCACCCTTCAACTATCCACACTATCTCATACAACTGATACACATGACTACACACATATAGAAAAGATTAATAATCACCAATATACATATACGTGCTAAACCAGCACTCATCAGTTGGTCCAGACTATCATCTCTCACACATATATATAGTCAATGCTCAGTTTATATTTTGCTATCTTAATATAAACTGAGCATTGACTATATATATATGTGAGAGATGATAGTCTGGACCAACTGATGAGTGCTGGTTCAGCACGAAATACATATATTGGTGATTATTAATCTTTTCTACATGTGTGTAGTCATGTGTATCAGTTGTATGAGATAGTGTGGATAGTTGAAGGGTGCTTGAAAATCTGAGTTTGAATCCTCTCTACTTATATATGAATCACATGTACCTATGTGTCATAAGCTGTCTGGATTGAAATCATTCTTATTTCGAAATGAAAAATTATGCAAATATTCTAGTGATAAAATTAAAAATGTACATTTATTTGTTAATGACTTGTTGAAAATTGGTTATTATAAAAATGCAATTGCTAATATTATTAAAGGATTTAAAAGAAATCAACACTATAATAAAATTAAAAATAAAAATATCAAAATGAAATGGATTTCAATGCCATTTATATCAGATGAGCAGGTCAAGTTTATTAGGAAAATTTATAATGGTTTGTGTCATATTGCTTTTTTCTCTACAAATAACATAAATAGATTGCTTAATAATTCTAAAATTCAAAATTCAAAGTTTAATCAAAATTCTATTATATATAGATTGATATGTGGATGCGGCGTACAATACATTGGTGAATCTAAGTGTACATTTGAGAAGAGAATAAAAGACCATATGCTTTTATATAATAGAATTCAAAAAGAGAATCAATATGGAACAGATGTAAATAAACCTTCATCATCTGTTATATTTGATCATAATAAATCTTGTCAATATGGATTTAAATTTGATTATAAAAATATGAAAATTATTCAAATTGAACGTTGTCATAATAAACGTAAAATAAAAGAGGCTATGTTGATTTCAAGAAATCATCAAATGTTAATGAATCGCCAGTCATCAAATGTTAAGATAACAGAATTGTGGGAAATCTGAATTGAACTATGGGTATTGTTAAGGGTTGTCTCATTTTGATTATTCAACGTTATATAGTTGATAAACACTACAAAGTGTATAGTCAAAAGTACTTTTAAAAGAATATAATTTATATAAATTGTACTGTATTTTGATATATATATTGATTTGTATATATATATATATATATATATATATATATATATATATATATATATATATATATATATATATATATATATATATATATATATATGTTACATTTAAATTCTAATATTTACTGTTTTTGTAAATATCTCGTACTGAATTAAAAGCACGAATGTTCAAAATGCGCAAATAATGAATCATTAATTTATTAATATGTTTAATTTAAATATTGAAATAAAATAAGATTTAAAAAAATTATAGAATTGAAGCAAAGATTCTAATCTTTAAATAAAATATAATAAAAACCTTTTGATTGTAAAAATAATGAAGATAGTTTTTAACCTTAAAAATAAAAATTACAAACAGATCCTTAGGGCAAAATGACCATTGAAAAAAGAGATGATTACAAAATAGTAAAGAGTCAAGGAATAGAAACAAAAGACTTGCTTTTCCCACCCAAAGATATAGACACAGACCTCAGTGGAAAAATCTACTTAGCCACAAACCCAAAATCTATTTAGCCACAAAATCAATGAACCAATGAAATACAGATATGGAATATGTTTGATGGATCCATGCTTTCCAGAGATAAGATGCCTCAGGACTATAAAATGAAAAATCCAAAAGAAATAATTAATTAGAGAATTAGAAAATTAAAGTTTTAAATTCATTCGTTTTTGCTGAAAGTAAAAATAAAAATTTTAAAAAGCTATTATTGTGTCACCAAGAATGTAATCAGCTTCATCGTGCTTCCTTAGGTTCAGTCAGCCAGAGGCAGCTTTCATCTCCATGGATCCCAGCATTGAATCACTAGTAATATCTTTGGTAATCTTCATAAAATCATCATCGTCTGCAAGAAATGGCCCTTGTGTAAACTCAGATCTTTGTCACTAAGGAACAAGCATGGAGAAAGAAAAGTATAAATTATAAATATGAAATATAAACTCTTCAATTTAAAATCTCCAAACTTTATTTATCTTTAAAATGAACTATAGACTTTCTTTCCGGATCAAACCAGAACTTTATTTTTTTTATAAACTTTGCAATATTAAACTCTGATCTAAAGTTAAAATGTAATCTCTTAAAATATGTATTGTTTTTTTTATTCATGCTTAATAAGATCTGTTTGTAATAGGGTACAGGTTTGCGATTGCAAACATAAAATTTAAAGTTATATGCATCATTATTTGCGCATTATTAAATTTTAAAAATAGGTTAAAATAGTATTTGTGGTAAAAAAAAAAATAAGTTAAATACAATGTATCATTTTAAAATGATTTTAAAACTTTAAAAAAAAGATTTTTTTTTATTAAATTATTAAATTTAATGTAAGTTGAGTGTAAGTAGCCATTTAGCCTCATTTAAATATATGTTAGTTTTAAGGGGGTTTTGATTTCAGATTATTTGTTTTGTAGTTGTGTCAATGCTGGTGGAGAGATATATGGATGTTTACATCAATGTAATGTGAAGTGTGTTCACACATTATGGCAACATACCCAACTGAATGCATGACTCCAAAGAGGCAGTCATATCATTGCAATGGATGCAGACATATTTCCTGTGCCATTGACCCATTCCAGCTCTATGGATTGAGACAATAAGCTGGCAAGATAGACTGCTCTCCCATCCATATGTAGCATTTTTCTCTTTATATGACATGCATGATTCCTTCACCAGACAGAAGTACATTCCTGTACTGGACGAAGGTCATGTTTCTTCAAATAATATCACACTGTCAGATGCACATTCCTGTCAGCATGGTTTAGTGCTAACATGTTCACATTTCATTGGTTGCACATATATATCTGGAAGTGAGAGTTGGCATGGTTGTGGACCTTTGGCATGGAATCAAACATTTTGAACAACGTTTAAATGTGTCGTCTGGGTGGCATACCTATGCTCAACATGCTAAGATTAAAAATTAAAGTTAAACACAAGTAAAATAATAATAATGAAACAACATAAAACATTATTTTTTAAAACAATTATTTTTTTTAGTTTGTGTATTATTACTTATATATACATAAATAAAATCTTTTGTGTTATTAATACTGACAGTGATCTAATTTTTTTTCTTAATCTTTATTGAAATATATTTTACTAAAATGTTTTAAACCTCTGCTATTCCACGAGCTAGTGACTAGGTCTGGTGGTCATGAAAAATATCTATGTAGTAGTTGGATCTTTAACAGCACGTATCTGCCTCCTCTATAAATTTTGTAGGTTCAAATGGCCTATTCGCGCCCTGTATGGCAGATACAGTAAGACTGCAAATTTTCACTAAATCCCTGATCATTATAATATATATATATAATGAATTTATTGTTTGAGTTTATTTAAATCTTTTCATAAAGAACTCTCTTTGAAAGAGAGTTGTTAGTGTCTCTGTTATTTATTGCAAATTAATCTTTAGCTATAATCCAAGCCTTTTTTTATTTTCCCCTTGTATTCTCCCTCTTAGTACACACAATTATGACATTAGGTAAAAGTAATTTATGTTTTATGTGTTGTTCATGTTCAAGGAATATTAAGGATATTCAGGGTTTTTTTTTATTTTAGCTCTATTATTTAAAAATTGTGCTTGGTCAACATTGTTAAGATATTATTAATCTTTAATTCACCATAATTGAAATATTTGCAGTTGGCATGGTTGCATGTGATTTAGTAAACTATTTGATGCACTGAGCCTGTGGCCAATTTATCTTTTGAATTGTGCAGTAAATTGTTTGGAGATGAAGGAGAAGAAAACATATTGAATTATTCATTTTAAGGAGACTTTCAGGATGTATGGTAAGTTCATCTATTTTTTGGTCTCTGTAGGTTAAAGTAGTAATGTTTTCTTTAGTTTGCTGCAGAATCTGTCAAGCAGTTGTAAATTTTAGTGATATTATATTTCATATTTCATAGATCTCTGATAATATTTATTTTTATAAAGCACAAACAGTATAATTTAAACTCAGTGAGTTAAGTGTGAAGATATTTAATATTCACGCTTTCAGATCTAAGTACTTTAGGCTGGCTTGGATATATAGAAAGACAAGTAAAGAATAGGGTGAACCACCCTTTTCTTGTCAAATTCTCTGTCTTGCATTTATGATCCGATTGGCTGTTAGATAGTAATGAGCGTGAGAGGATTGCAGTCTCTCAATGTAATAGATCCCTGATGTAAGCTTCTGTATTATTTTTTTCAATCTGTTTCAAATTTACGCAATTTACTGAACAATTCAAAAGATAAATTGCTCTAAGAATCATTTGCATCAAAATCACATGCAATCATGTCAACTGCAGATATGCCTATTATAGGGAATCAAAAGCTAATTTCTGAACAAGGTTGTCCCTGAAGAAAAAAATGAAGGAGGTTTGGACTATAACCAAATATCAATTTGAAATAAAGAGAGAAAAAAACACTAGCACCCTTTTCTCAAGAAAGTGGGTTCTCTGAAAAGTTTTAAATAAACATGAATAAATATATATATATATATATATATATATATATATATATATATATATATATATATATATATATATATATATATATATATATTTGAATAAATCAGGTATACATAGGTAACACCAACAAAAGAAATGTAAATGATTATGATACATAATGTATCAAAAGCATGCTTAACCTGAATAAAGCTAAATGTAAAACTATATATGTCTACCTTTTCTGTGCAAATGTCTGAAAATTTGTAGATATATGACAATTGCATGGAAAAGATAGAATAATACATGAGAATTACTTTTCTAAAAGTATATAAACAGAAGAAAGTAGCCTATATTTATACAATACAAAGAATCTCAATGTGATGACAAGGCAATTTTTCAAGATTGAATGGTTTCCCACATTTATTTATGATCTAAAATATTTTTGTAGTTACTAAAGATAGGTATTTTATTGAATGCAAATAAGACGTTTTATTCACAGTAATGTAAATAAAACACACAAACATACAAATATAACCTGTTTTGAAAGCAGTTTAACAGATAGTCATTTTTAATTTTTAAACATTAATTATTTAGATAATAAACATGACTTTGCTTAAGGGTAGATTGGTTTATAGATGTAAATATATGAAAGCATACCACACCTATACAATACCAAGAATCTCAATTTGTTTTGAAGATAACCTAAGATTATATAGACATTAATGTTTGATTCTTGATTTGATTGTTTATTATTTTAAGAATGATGATTCATTTAAGTCATTGCTTTCTTATTTGGGTAAAATGGAATAACACAATAAAAACTTGTTTAGATGGCTGAAAATATTGATTAATAAACAAAAATTCTACATATCACCTGTCTTATATATAAATGGTTACTACCTTACCCTCTTCTAAAATTAAAAGATATAATGAAAAATTATTTTTCCATTTTTATATAAATAAATACGCTTTCTAAAAATTTTTTATATAAAGATGATATAACCATTTTCAATTTCAGATGTATAAACTTCACTATCTTGTAACTATTAATAACATTCTGTTTTCTATTACCTATGCATCTACTTATTTATCCCAGCAGATATTAGCATAATAAAACTTTAAGTACCCCATATAAGTATTCTCTCATCAAAAAAAACATTTACAAACTTTGCCCTTGTAAATTTTCATTTTTTTTTGTTTTTATTTGCTTGTTCAGGGATCTGCTGTATTTTGGTACAACTTAAATGAACATGGAGCAAGAGATTACGACACTCAACATGCCTCCTGTCCTGTACTTATAGGAAATAAATGGGGTATTTTTTTAATATTATTTTATTACTTTAGACTCTCTATACAAAAATAACTTGATTTACATTATTACTACTACATTATAATGACTTTTTTTAGTAAATCTAAAAAGTATAAAATGTGGTTATTTCTGGAAAATATTAAGTATTCATTTTAGATTAATGAATAATATTTGTGTAATGTAATTTTCACTATGCCACTCTCATTTAAAGTATATAGTGTTTTTTATTAGCTTTTAACACCTTGAGCAGAGATGTAATCATTAACATATAAACAAAGACATATGAAAATGGTATATGATCCCCAATATATACATTTGGTGCTGAATCAGCACTCATCAGTTTCCCAAACCACAATCTCTCAACATCTCTTTATTATATATATATATATATATATATATATATATATATATATATATATATATATATATATAATAATAAAATTTCTAATATGGAAAATACTATGTTGAATAGTTTGAAGCAATATTCGGATATAGATATGAACATTACGATTCCATTTCCTTTGATATTTTCTGTAATATTCTCTCAAAGATAACAATGATCCATTCTTCAATGGACATTGTTCCTAGATGGTATCCAACTACTGCCTTTCATTTGATATTAATGTTCATATCTATATCCGAATATTGCTTTAAACTATATATATATATGTCCACAGATGGCGTTCTACCAAAAACACCGATCAAGCGTATGTTCTGTTTACATAAACTTCAGAGTAGCATTCACTATCTCTAACTATAATTCCACTTTCAGATCATGATTTCAAGCTATTTGCTATCGTCAGTGAAAGACAGGAATAAAGAAACTAGATCTAAATACAAACTCTGAGCGTTTATGAAACAATTTCTATTCAGCTTGCAAGCGTGAATTTTTTAGACACGTAATGTCTTCAAACTCAGCATAGCAAACCAGATAGCTATATGAGTCTGATCTCAGTTCAGCATCACCACATAGTAGAAGCCTCTGCAATCTATATCATTGCAAGAAAGACCTCAAAGGTACATTTATGATAAACAAAAATGCAAGTTAAAAAACTTGCTAATGCTTGTATTTATGTCCACAGATGGCGTTCTACCAAAAACACCGATCAAGCGTATGTTCTGTTTACATAAACGTCAGAGTAGCATTCACTATCTCTAACTATAATTCCACTTTCAGATCATGATTTCAAGCTATTTGCTATCGTTAGTGAAAGACGTGAATAAAGAAACTAGATCTAAATACAAACTCTGAGCGTTTATGAAACAATTTCTATTCAGCTTGCAAGCGTGAATTTTTTAGACACGTAATGTCTTCAAACTCAGCATAGCAAACCAGATAGCTATATGGGTCTGATCTCAGTTCAGCATCACCACATAGTAGAAGCCTCTGCAATCTATATCATTGCAAGAAAGACCTCAAAGGTACATTTATGATAAACAAAAATGCAAGTTAAAAAACTTGCTAACGCTTGTATTTATGTCCACAGATGGCGTTCTACCAAAAACACCGATCAAGCGTATATTCTGTTTACATAAACGTCAGAGTAGCATTCACTATCTCTAACTATAATTCCACTTTCAGATCAGATTTCAAGCTATTTGCTATCGTCAGTGAAAGACGTGAATAAAGAAACTAGATCTAAATACAAACTCTGAGCGTTTATGAAACAATTTCTATTCAGCTTGCAAGCGTGAATTTTTTAGACACGTAATGTCTTCAAACTCAGCATAGCAAACCAGATAGCTATATGGGTCTGATCTCAGTTCAGCATCACCACATAGTAGAAGCCTCTGCAATCTATATCATTGCAAGAAAGACCTCAAAGGTACATTTATGATAAACAAAAATGCAAGTTAAAAAACTTGCTAACGCTTGTATTTATGTAAACAGAACATATGCTTGATCGGTGTTTTTGGTAGAACGCCATCTGTGGACATAAATACAAGCATTAGCAAGTTTTTTAACTTGCATTTTTGTTTATCATAAATGTACCTTTGAGGTCTTTCTTGCAATGATATAGATTGCAGAGGCTTCTACTATGTGGTGATGCTGAACTGAGGTCAGACCCATATAGCTATCTGGTTTGCTATGCTGAGTTTGAAGACATTACATGTCTAAAAAATTCACGCTTGCAAGCTGAATAGAAATGTTTCATAAATGCTCAGAGTTTGTATTTAGGTCTAGTTTCTTTATTCACGTCTTTCACTGACGATAGCAAATAGCTTGAAATCTGATCTGAAAGTGGAATTATAGTTAGAGATAGTGAATGCTACTCTGACGTTTATGTAAACAGAACATATGCTTGATCGGTGTTTTTGGTAGAACGCCATCTGTGGACATAAATACAAGCGTTAGCAAGTTTTTTAACTTGCATTTTTGTTTATCATAAATGTACCTTTGAGGTCTTTCTTGCAATGATATAGATTGCAGAGGCTTCTACTATGTGGTGATGCTGAACTGAGATCAGACCCATATAGCTATCTGGTTTGCTATGCTGAGTTTGAAGACATTACGTGTCTAAAAAATTCACACTTGCAAGCTGAATAGAAATTGTTTCATAAACGCTCAGAGTTTGTATTTAGATCTAGTTTCTTTATTCACGTCTTTCACTGACGATAGCAAATAGCTTGAAATCATGATCTGAAAGTGGAATTATAGTTAGAGATAGTGAATGCTACTCTGACGTTTATGTAAACAGAACATATGCTTGATCGGTGTTTTTGGTAGAACGCCATCTGTGGACATAAATACAAGCGTTAGCAAGTTTTTTAACTTGCATTTTTGTTTATCATAAATGTACCTTTGAGGTCTTTCTTGCAATGATATAGATTGCAGAGGCTTCTACTATGTGGTGATGCTGAACTGAGATCAGACCCATATAGCTATCTGGTTTGCTATGCTGAGTTTGAAGACATTACGTGTCTAAAAAATTCACGCTTGCAAGCTGAATAGAAATTGTTTCATAAACGCTCAGAGTTTGTATTTAAATCTAGTTTCTTTATTCACGTCTTTCACTGACGATAGCAAATAGCTTAAAATCATGATCTGAAAGTGGAATTATAATTAGAGATGTAAACAGAACATACGCTTGATCGGTGTTTTTGGTAGAACGCCATCTGTGGACATAAATACAAGCATTAGCAAGTTTTTTAACTTGCATTTTTGTTTATCATAAATGTACCTTTGAGGTCTTTCTTGCAATGATATAGATTGCAGAGACTTCTACTATGTGGTGATGCTGAACTGAGATCAGACCCATATAGCTATCTGGTTTGCTATGCTGAGTTTGAAGACATTACGTGTCTAAAAAATTCATGCTTGCAAGCTGAATAGAAATTGTTTCATAAACGCTCAGAGTTTGTATTTAGATCTAGTTTCTTTATTCACGTCTTTCACTGACGATAGCAAATAGCTTGAAATCATGATCTGAAAGTGGAATTATAGTTAGAGATAGTGAATGCTACTCTGACATTTATGTAAACAGAACATACGCTTGATCGGTGTTTTTGGTAGAACGCCATCTGTGGACATAAATACAAGCGTTAGCAAGTTTTTTAACTTGCATTTTTGTTTATCATAAATGTATCTTTGAGGTCTTTCTTGCAATGATATAGATTGCAGAGGCTTCTACTATGTGGTGATGCTGAACTGAGATCAGACCCATATAGCTATCTGGTTTGCTATGCTGAGTTTGAAGACATTACGTGTCTAAAAAATTCACACTTGCAAGCTGAATAGAAATTGTTTCATAAACGCTCAGAGTTTGTATTTAGATCTAGTTTCTTTATTCACGTCTTTCACTGACGATAGCAAATAGCTTGAAATCATGATCTGAAAGTGGAATTATAGTTAGAGATAGTGAATGCTACTCTGACGTTTATGTAAACAGAACATATGCTTGATCGGTGTTTTTGGTAGAACGCCATCTGTGGACATAAATACAAGCGTTAGCAAGTTTTTTAACTTGCATTTTTGTTTATCATAAATGTACCTTTGAGGTCTTTCTTGCAATGATATAGATTGCAGAGGCTTCTACTATGTGGTGATGCTGAACTGAGATCAGACCCATATAGCTATCTGGTTTGCTATGCTGAGTTTGAAGACATTACGTGTCTAAAAAATTCACGCTTGCAAGCTGAATAGAAATTGTTTCATAAACGCTCAGAGTTTGTATTTAAATCTAGTTTCTTTATTCACGTCTTTCACTGACGATAGCAAATAGCTTAAAATCATGATCTGAAAGTGGAATTATAGTTAGAGATAGTGAATGCTACTCTGACGTTTATGTAAACAGAACATACGCTTGATCGGTGTTTTTGGTAGAACGCCATCTGTGGACATAAATACAAGCATTAGCAAGTTTTTTAACTTGCATTTTTGTTTATCATAAATGTACCTTTGAGGTCTTTCTTGCAATGATATCGATTGCAGAGACTTCTACTATGTGGTGATGCTGAACTGAGATCAGACCCATATAGCTATCTGGTTTGCTATGCTGAGTTTGAAGACATTACGTGTCTAAAAAATTCATGCTTGCAAGCTGAATAGAAATTGTTTCATAAACGCTCAGAGTTTGTATTTAGATCTAGTTTCTTTATTCACGTCTTTCACTGACGATAGCAAATAGCTTGAAATCATGATCTGAAAGTGGAATTATAGTTAGAGATAGTGAATGCTACTCTGACATTTATGTAAACAGAACATACGCTTGATCGGTGTTTTTGGTAGAACGCCATCTGTGGACATAAATACAAGCGTTAGCAAGTTTTTTAACTTGCATTTTTGTTTATCATAAATGTATCTTTGAGGTCTTTCTTGCAATGATATAGATTGCAGAGGCTTCTACTATGTGGTGATGCTGAAGTGAGATCAGACCCATATAGCTATCTGGTTTGCTATGCTGAGTTTGAAGACATTACATGTCTAAAAAATTCATGCTTGCAAGCTGAATAGAAATTGTTTCATAAACGCTCAGAGTTTGTATTTAGATCTTGTTTCTTTATTCATGTCTTTCACTGACGATAGCAAATAGCTTGAAATCATGATCTGAAAGTGGAATTATAGTTAGAGATAGTGAATGCTACTCTGACGTTTATGTAAACAGAACATACGCTTGATCGGTGTTTTTGGTAGAATGCCATCTGTGGACATAAATACAAGCATTAGCAAGTTTTTTAACTTGCATTTTTGTTTATCATAAATGTACCTTTGAGGTCTTTCTTGCAATGATATAGATTGCAGAGGCTTCTACTATGTGGTGATGCTGAACTGAGATCAGACCCATATAGCTATCTGGTTTGCTATGCTGAGTTTGAAGACATTACGTGTCTAAAAAATTCACGCTTGCAAGCTGAATAGAAATTGTTTCATAAACGCTCAGAGTTTGTATTTAGATCTAGTTTCTTTATTCACGTCTTTCACTGACGATAGCAAATAGCTTGAAATCATGATCTGAAAGTGGAATTATAGTTAGAGATAGTGAATGCTACTCTGACGTTTATGTAAACAGAACATACGCTTGATCGGTGTTTTTGGTAGAACACCATCTGTGGACATAAATACAAGTGTTAGCAAGTTTTTTAACTTGCATTTTTGTTTATCATAAATGTACCTTTGAGGTCTTTATTGCAATGATATAGATTGCAGAGGCTTCTACTATGTGGTGATGCTGAACTGAGATCAGACCCATATAGCTATCTGGTTTGCTATGCTGAGTTTGAAGACATTACGTGTCTAAAAAATTCACGCTTGCAAGCTGAATAGAAATTGTTTCATAAACGCTCAGAGTTTGTATTTAGATCTAGTTTCTTTATTCACGTCTTTCACTGACGATAGCAAATAGCTTGAAATCATGATCTGAAAGTGGAATTATAGTTAGAGATAGTGAATGCTACTCTGACGTTTATGTAAACAGAACATACGCTTGATCGGTGTTTTTGGTAGAACGCCATCTGTGGACATAAATACAAGCGTTAGCAAGTTTTTTAACTTGCATTTTTGTTTATCATAAATGTACCTTTGAGGTCTTTATTGCAATGATATAGATTGCAGAGGCTTCTACTATGTGGTGATGCTGAACTGAGATCAGACCCATATAGCTATCTGGTTTGCTATGCTGAGTTTGAAGACATTACGTGTCTAAAAAATTCACGCTTGCAAGCTGAATAGAAATTGTTTCATAAACGCTCAGAGTTTGTATTTAGATCTAGTTTCTTTATTCACGTCTTTCACTGACGATAGCAAATAGCTTGAAATCATGATCTGAAAGTGGAATTATAGTTAGAGATAGTGAATGCTACTCTGACGTTTATGTAAACAGAACATACGCTTGATCGGTGTTTTTGGTAGAACGCCATCTGTGGACATAAATACAAGCGTTAGCAAGTTTTTTAACTTGCATTTTTGTTTATCATATATATATAT